>VZRU01001145.1:15480-151645 GCA_013398155.1 Pedionomus torquatus
TTTTTTTTTTTTTTTTTTCCAAAAGGCCAAAAAAACCTTTCTGGGAAACAACAACTAAAATCCCTACTCTCCCCCACACCCCCACATAACCTCCTGGCCTAAAAAACTCCTGTCCTGAAACCACGACAACTCCAAAGAAAACCTTTGTTTGATAAATAGAGGTGTTCCAAGATATGGGGTCAGCATAGATTTTCAGAACAGCTTTGGTCAGATATCCCACAGCTTTTCCTTCTATCTTTTGAACATGGGTTTGTTTGTGAGCCTATTTTGCAGAGCCATAAATATGTATTGTTTCCTCAAAGGATGAGGTAGCATAGAAAAATCTGTAAAAACCAAAGAGCTTGCATATTCAGCCACTCAGATCTCAAATTCACTAACTTTGATTTGTCTTGCAGTGTGAAAAATATTTTTTTCATGTTGTACATTGTGAAAAGTAATCTTCAAAATGGTTGGAATCTCAGTTCAGATATCATCTTGATAACAGATGACTATCCAAACTATCTACATCTCTATTTAAATCTGACAAGAAAGAGAGGTTAATGAAATTTCTGGGGCTTTCTTTCTCAGAGGTCAAAGATGCCACAGTAACACTTTATCATTATATTTTATATTTCTGTTCCACTTGAATCTGAAATTATAATGGAAAATACAATTGAAATCTTATGTAAAAGGAAAAAGCAAAAAATCACCCTAACTTTCTTAAGCATCAAAGAATCTCTCATTGAGTTCAGGCAGTTTTCATTTTATTGGAGCTGGTTTAATTATTTATTCTCAGAGCATTATAAATTCTGCCAGTTTTTAATCACTTACAGCATATGTTTTAGGAGCTGTGAAAAAATTAGATGAGGAACCTTGAGAAATGTTTATAAAGAAGTTGCCTGGTAAGTAATCTCTTTTAATATCAGAAAAACCTTCCAATAATGAGACACCTCAAAAAAGAATAATTTTAAAGTATGTTGCGTGAAAATTTCTAGAACTTGCAGGAATTTACCAGAAAAAAAACCTAACCTATAAAAAGATAGCAATTAAGTGTCCTGAAAAACTGAATTTGGCAACTCTGAAAAGAAGCTTAATAAAATTTTAATAAGTTAGATATTCTGAGATTTCAAAATTTGTCTTTGTTTTAAATAAGCATAAACTTGAATGTGTTGCTATTTCATGTCATGTAGAAAAATTATAATATTGGATCAGCCAAAATGTATTGCTTGTCTTATTTTTTTTCCCTTTTCTTTTAAAATTGTTTGCTATGAATCTAATTATATGAGGGCCAATTGGATAAGGTTCAATAAGATCAAGTGCTTGGTCACAATAACGCCATGCAGTGCTGCAGGTTTGAGGAAGAGTGGCTGGAGGAAAAGGACCTGAAGGTATTTGTTGACAGGCAGCTGAGTACGAGCCAGCAGTGTGCCCACGTGAACATGAAGGCCAAAAGCATCATGGCTTGTGTCAGAAACAGTATGGTCAGCAGGACACGGGAAGAGATTGTCCCCCTGTATGCAGCACTGGTGAGGTAGCAGCTTGAGTACTGTGTTCAGTTTTAGGCCCTTCACTACTAGAAGGACATTGAGGTGCTGGAGTGTGTGCAGAGAAGGGCAACAAAGCTGGTGAAGGGTCTGGAGCACATCTTATGAGGAGTTGCTGAAGGAAGTGGAGTTGTTTAGCCTGGACTAAAGGAGGCTGAGAGGAGACCTTGTCGCTCTCTACAGCTCTGTGAAAGGAGGTTGTAGGGAGGTGGATGTTGGTCCTTTCTCCCAGAAAACAAGTAATAGGACAAGCAGGGATGACCTCAAGTTGTGCGAGGGGAGGTTTAGATTGGATATTAGGATAAAATTATTTACTGAAAAGGTTATCAAGCGTTGGAACAGGCTGCCTGAGGAAGTGGTAGAGATCTTTAGAAGACATGCAGATATTGCAATTAAGGACTTGGTTTAGTGATGAACTTCACAGTGTTTGGTTAACGGCTGGGCTCAATCTTAAAGGTCTTTTCTAACCTAAACAATTTTATTATTCCAAAGCAGAAGCCATTAAAAAAACACTGGTTATTTTCTCAGAAAATACCACTGATTTGTTTCCATGTTTTCAGAATATTTTTAGTGTCTGAAATTCTTTTAAATAATCCAATGTAACAATATATTTTAATACTGACAGTAATGAAGTTTTGGATGAAATTATGTCTGAATATGACTATTCTGATATGTTAAACTTGCTTATTCTAACATAGAGAAAATTCAGTTTTGGAAATGTATTTTTAATTAGATTTGAGCCTTCAGATGAATTCTGGTAAAAGTTGTAATGAACCTGAAAAAGATTTTGAAATACAGTATTGTTAACTTAAAATAGTATTCTTATTTCCTGCTGCATTCCATACCAAGTGTCTTCATTCAGTGAATATAAACCAAACTGCTGTGTCCTATATATTGTAAAAAAGCCCCTCAACTTAGAGTAGCTGGTGAAACAGTCAAACCAGAAATTAAGCTGCTTCATCTCTGGAAGATACTTGGTTTCATTTGCAACCCTTAGTTGTTGGCAAACTTCTATCTGCTGTCCTTGGCTGCAGTTAGTGAACTATTCAGACACATGCTTAACTGGCAAGCAATGGGATGAGGGACGGTCCCTGGCGGCATGCTAGAGGCCTTGATGCACAGAGGTCTGGTGTATACTCAATGTATACAGAGCCCAATGTCATCATTCAATCAAGACTCTGTTCCCACAACAGCACATAAGGCTACTAAACGTACCTTATGTGGAAACAATCCCCTAGCCCCTGTTTTAGAAGGAAATAGTGGTTGTCAAGTTAAAAACTGCTGTTGGATATCTCCAGTTGGTCTTTGTTAATATATTTTTGAAGGCAAGTTGTGTAGTCTGAATTAAAGAGAAAAGAAAAAAAGAGAGGATGAGAAAGTGACAGGAAAATCCAAGGGATGACATACTTAAACAGAAAAGGTTTTGTTCTGTTCATTGAAACATCTAGTTTTCCTTCAGGAAGGTGTGATTCATATTTCACTGAATATATGATAACACTATAGCTTTTAGAATCTTAAAGAAACTGGTTATTATGTTCTGCTATGACAGGTGCTTTAGATATCTTTCTGAAGATAGAAAAAGTGGATAGAAAGGGAGACTAAAAATAAGTTACCTGCATTTTTCATTGTAATTAGAATGTAAATAGCTGCACAGAGAATAAGACAAAATTAGATAGTTGCATTTACACGCTAACTACTTAACAAATGTATCATGTCTAACAAGGAAAAATTTCATCCAGGTACTGAAAAAAATTATATCGTTTTTATGAAATTTTGTTTATTTTTCTAATTGATTAATAATACTTGTTAAACAGCTGAATCTACACACAAAACCCTGATTTAGATGTAAATAAGTGTGTATTATAAAATGAAACACATTATGAAGTGCAGTATACAAATTCATTTATTCATTAGGAAAAAACATCTACTTTGTCTTCTAATCTTTAGATTAAAAGTTGAAAATGTTGAAAGTGAGTAGGTTGCGAAAGCAAGATAAGTTATTCAACCTTAAAAGGAAAACTGATTATGTTAAGAATTTCCAATCAGTTCTTTCTTATGCTATTTTAACTCTCTACATTGCGATTTCCTTGCTGACTCTTTTCAAATTAATTATCTATAAATTGTCCACTTAAGATAGACAGGCGCATTTTTATATTCTTGCTAAAACATACCTGGTAGCTAGTTTGTTTTCATGTGACTTACAAGTCAAATAACTTCTGTTGTAATTGAGGATGGTGATATAGCAGACATCTTATGCTAATATTTGCACAAAGAGAACTAATACTCTTCAAGAAAGAGACATAATTATAATAATTCCTTGAATATCTTACTTCCAGGAGGATTGCTTTAGTAAGCCACATAAAAAGCTTGTGGCAGCACATATGAAGGGTAAAAACGTTTGATTGATTTTTAAATACTTTATGATATCAGAGATCCAACATATTAGCAGTCCATTTATGTTTCTCTTATAAATTGAAGTATGACACTAATATGTAGCTGGTAAAAAAAAAAAAAAGTAGTGGTGCATAATTGAAGTTATTGTTAACATTTTCAGGGCTCAATGGATATTTAATGTATCCATAAAGTTCTGTAATGAATAAGTTTTACTTATTTGTAAAGGTGTGTTTGTGCTTATGCTTTCTATTTCAGTTTGGCCACACTTCTTGATACAAGTGTAGATCTAGATCATGAATAATGATAGGTTGTTTAAGTCTGGTGTATGACATGACATGACACATGCTATTCCTGTAATCTCATGATTGCCAGGACAAGGCCAAGCAGGTGGTGCTAGTAATAAGAATATGGCTGGTGTGTAAATACATGTGTTTGAAGATCTAGGTGATGGTGCTACTTTTAATGTCAGTCTCCCTTTTAGTTTGTCTTTATTTCCGGTTTTCTGCTGAAATTGTTCAAATATATCAAAGTCGATAGAATTTGGTTCACTTCTAACACTAGTGAATTGGAATCTGCAGCTTGGGGGCAGAAGTATAACACAGATGGTCCTGAAGGTGGGTCTGAACTGTAGCATTCCCTTTAGGCTAAGCTGGTGAACTGACACGACCTAGAACGTTTTTAGTGTTATGTGTCATGGCACCAGCCGTGGTACATAAGCTGCATGAGGATGTCCAGAGGAGCCCTTCCAGTTGCGTACACACTTTATCGGTGAGCCTTCCTTAACCTACAGCAAAAAAGTAATTGTCCTTTCTTCAAAGTTAGCTCTCCATCTCACAGACTGAACAGTGTTTATAAATGCTTTACTGAAGAGATATTCTTTCACTTGTATTTTAGTCTCTATGTAATAACACAGACGTTAGCTAGTTTGGTTTTTTTTCACAGTGCATAATGTTAAACAAATCTATAAGCATTTAGAGATTCACGGCTGTGAGTAATACAGACCTGAATTATTATTATTTAATAATAATACTAATGTGCTTTCTATATAAAATACTGTAGTACTTGGTAAACAAAGTGTGGGATAGGGGAGAGGAAGGCAGTTACATGAATTCTTTATTCCTTTTTTTCAAGCATCTGATGTCACACTTCCTAGGCCAAGAGTGGGTGGATTCTTCCTCTAGTATATCTGATTAAATGTTGCATGAGTATAAGCATATATTAAAAAAAATGTAGTTATGCTGTATTTTTGCTTTGGTGATAAGCCTGGATTGAAAAGTTATTTTTAATAAAAAAGGAATTCCTACCTTGACTCTGACTCAGGGCTACTCTTTCCTGCTGCATTTACCATTCTCCATCCTTCTGTTCTTTCCCCATGTAGTTTTTGGTGGGACTGTGCTGCAAAATAGATCACAGAAATTAACCAAGTTAAAAGTAAATCTAAGAAGTTGTTTTGGTAGCATGTTTGTGTCTCTGTGTTCCACAAAATTATTTTAGTGACTGTGTTTGAAGAATGCTCTACAAGCTGTTGTGCTGGGAAAACTGTGTGGGTGGCACTCTGAAGCTCAGACAGAAGTTGGCATGAAGGAGTGCTGGCAAAGACACCTTAATGAAGTTCCATTGAAGAAAATATGTACCTGTCCTAGTACATTTGGGTATGGAATGAGGACTTGCTGGTGCTGTCTTTTGTATTTTATCTGCAATTCTCCTTGAGCTAAAAATGTTTTAGAACTGTGTCTCCTAGAATTTACCTTTAGTTTCTGGACATACTAGCTCTATGTTTATACATTCAGCTGTCCAGCATTTTCAGGTTTTTGATGCTCAGTTTGACAAAATGTTTTGCTAGGCTTTGTCTAGTTTGGACATCTCATTAAAAGAATAGCTATGATCTTATAAATCCCCATGTAAATGTGAATTACATGGGGGAAAATTATTTACATTTTGCTTCAGCTTGAAAATTGCTTCGATTTCTCTGCAGGATGTCAATTGTTAAGACACTGAATTTCTGTGGGTGCTCATTTTTATTGTTGTAGTTTTTTGTTTTTCCAATCTTAAGCATCACCAGGAGGATTTAATGAATAGTGATTCATTCCTTAGTCATTTTAATTAGTGCATGGCTCCTGAACTTAGCAAGTGTTGACAGCTAGTTCTTCCTGTCTTGTACTGTGTGGGACCTTGCTGTGGTGCTGTTTCATCCTGTCTGATGCTGACTGATGGACTATTGCGTCTGACTGCTACCGTTTTGTTACTGTATGACACTGTCCTTTTGATCCATGCTGCTGACTCGGCTCTGCCATACTGACCTTTCTCAGCTCCTACACTTCTTGCCTCTTATACTTGTCATACCCTATACAGGAGAGGTGAAGACAGCTCCAGCACGCCCAGTCAACACAATAGCACGTACAACATACGCCTGCCTTACTACTGCTCTGTCCTGATCTGCTCTAAATCATTAGAAGTCAGAGCCTAATATTATTAGACAATATTTACTCTCAATTTAAATTTGGATGGTAGGTGTATGAACGTTTATATACATGTCAATAGCATGTATGCGCACATTAATTTTAATATTAGGAAAAGATGTAGCAGGGAGTATAGAATTTCTGGAGAGAAGGGTTGTTGGGAGTATCTGAATAGAGTTTTCTTTGTTAACACTCTAAAACTTTAGAATTGCTGTTTTGAAGTTGTATTGTAGATTTACTTAATTTCAGAAAGCAATATAATGTTATAGGAAGGTTCTGACTCTGTGCCCTTTAAAAGTCTTTGGAATCTTTATCCTTTAGTAATCCTAATGCCTTAGAGAATTCATGTTGCTGTTTCAGGTGATTTATTAGCTCTTTACGTTAAACAACTTGTATGGCACCTTTTGGGGAGAGTGGTGGGTTTTTAATTTTTAAAATAATGTACAAATCATTCCAAGTTTTCCTAAGTTGCCATACATAGAAAAAAGTGACCATATAGACTTTAAATATATCTAATCTTCCCAGTTTGTTAAAACAGAACCCTGACTGTAGTGGCATGACTCTTTCAATCTATTGTTTTTTAAGCTGAGATTTGATTTGGTCCCAGATTAAACAACCTTTTATATCTGCCTTAACTAGTTTACTTTCTCTAAAGATTTTCTGCCTTTACGTGCAGCATATTTCATCAACAGCTATAATGCAAACAAGATAATACAGTTTTGTTGAAAAAAAAACCAAAAACCCACAAAAAACCCAACAGTTTTATAATAATTTTAAAACCTGGGCAGGACCCCAAAAAATCATAAAATTATTTCAAAATTTGTAATAATTCACTGCCATAGTATAATTTTGGGTATAGCAAAACATTTATTTTGCACAATACAAAAACAAGCATTTATATTGGCCTTTTATATGTTACAGTCTGGGTTTTCTCCTCTACAAAATATACACAGAAGCACACAAGCTTTTTTATTTCTCACTCAATTTGTACTCTTCATCACAAAATATCAGCTTTAGCCTGCCACACAGTCATTTCTCTGCTGTGACAGAATGGAGGCGAGAGCAAAGGGGTAGCCAGCTAGGGAAATCCCTGACACCAGTCAACTGGCTCAGCAGAGCTCTGCTTGCAGACTGCACCAAAGAAGATGAATTGTTTGCACAGAAGGAATGGACACAGAAGGTCAGGGAAGCTGCAGAAAACTTACTAGACTTTTGGTCTCTCAAAGTGGAATGGGGAGCTGCTATGCAGATCTTTCAGGACACAAATCTGTAAGGTACCACTGCAACAGCTTTCAGAGGCAGACTAAGCCATAAATTTTGCAGGACCCCTTATCTATCAAACACTAGGGAAGGAAAAAGGCACAGGGAGAGCATGTGTGTTCTATAGAAGCAGTGTGTAAGGTCTGGTGTGTACTCTCAGACTGTTGATTTTTCAGCTGTCAGAGAAAACACAGTACCTTTGGATATTTCTTTTTGCAAAGCAAAACTCTATAGGACCGATAATAATGTGCAGTGTGGGTAAAATTATTTCACAGGATGAAAAATTGGAAGAGTTGAGGGGGCAGTAGTAGTATCATCTCAGAGGCAATGCTCCAGATATTTTTATAATTTTTTTCTTAAAACATATTTTACCCAAAAAATGCTGCACCAAATAAAAATTGGGCAAGATAAAAGATGTTTTTCCATTTAAAGGAAAGGAGATAAAAAATATTTAAGCAGGTTCCTGTTCAACAGAACAGATGTAATTGTGAACTATCTGGAAAAATGAAGAATACAAAAAGTCAAGTGAGAATTTTTATTGTTCAGTTACTATGGGATAAAATCCAGTTTATGCATCCATCAAAGCTTTCAGATTTTTATATTTTTTTTTGTCTTCCTTATTTGGAGAAATGCTTAGAAATACTTTCTTAGCAAAAAAGCTCTACCCAAAATGACTATTCTAGTTTCAGAACATTCACTGTGAGGGGTAGGGGGAGCCACAAACACTTTTTAGATTCTATGCACACTGGTTCACAAATACTCCAGTTGAAGAGCTTGACAG
The DNA here is from genome assembly GCA_013398155.1 of Pedionomus torquatus. Classification (NCBI taxonomy): domain Eukaryota; kingdom Metazoa; phylum Chordata; class Aves; order Charadriiformes; family Pedionomidae; genus Pedionomus; species Pedionomus torquatus. Next base: position 23,898 of record VZRU01001145.1, read on the forward strand.
GCAATTAAAGGTTTTTAATTGCTGAACTTTTTATGGAAAAATTCCATTGAGAACTTGCAAAAATTTTCTTGCTAAGTGTTTCAGTAAAGCTAAATATACTTGAAAAAGCTTTTGCTAAGAACATTTGGTAATTCACAAAATGAGTTCTGATGAGAATATCTTAGCCAGCTTTCACTGCAATGTTGACGATTTCTTTTTTGTTTTCTTGCTAGTAACTTAATGCTTTTGCTTGATTTTTTTGATTATTTTTTTTTGGTCTCCCCACATCCCCAAGGATTATGTACTTTTTAATTTCAATTTTTTTTTTACAAACTCTCACTTTTTTTCCTGGTAGGTGCTTAATTATATTTTTGTCTCCATACTGAGGAGGAATATACAAAATTTTGAAGCAGATGGAGTTTCCTAGTGTGTATTTATTATTGTGATCTTTGAAGCTTTATTAGTAACACCAGTACTTACAACAAATGACAACCTTAAACTTGCTGATTCAGTGTCTGATTTACTGCTTTATTTTTGATCTCTTAGTAGACCCATCTATTATTTTTTTCTTCAGCACTGTTATTTCATAATAAGATCTAAGAAGGGTAAAACAATTATTTTCTTATCTAAATATTTCACAGAAATAACATTATTTGTAAATGAAATTAAGTTGGTAAAGATGAGGAAAAACTTAAAAATGCCTTGAAATGGAATAGCATCCATAGTCTAAGTGCATTAACATCTCTGCAAGAAGCTTATAAATATACATAATCAAATATAAGATCTTTATTCTGGTTTAATGACTTCTTATCTATTGATATTATTAAAAAATTCAGACCATGTAAAATAAGTGAGGATGGAGACAATGGCATAAAGATTTAGAGAGATCCACGTGGTTCCAATGAACATCCATATTTAATGAGTTCTTTCTTGTATTTTCTTACTGGAAACAACACTGTATCACGTCTCAGTTACTGATTATTTGCTTCTAAGTAAGCCATAAAGTAACCTTTCATTTCTGATCAGGCAAAAAAAGGCTCTTGGTGTTTCCAGAGCTAGACCTACTCCGCTAGAAGCAAAGAAGGTTGGAGTCCACTTTGAAGCAACATTTTAAACAGCCAGAACACAAACTATCTGGGTACCTAATCCTGCTTGTCACTGTATGAATATGCCTCATGTCTACTATGCTGAGAGTGAAGATGGAGCTAGCTTATACTTTCCTATGTTTAATACAGGCAAATACACTTACATGGATCTTTTACACCTACTTTCTTCACTGATGTAAGTATCAGCTACCAACTCTAAGCTTCCTTAAGGTTAAAAATGCCAAATGAAACATGCTTGATAACTGAGACACCCACAGTCAAGAATAGGAGAGAGGTTTATTCATGTATTAAGCAAAGTACAATAATTAATAAGAGCCACCTTCATGAACTTTCAGAGTGAAGTAAAACCTTTGCTTGCATTTAAGTATATTATTCAAACCATTCTTCATTGCTTTTGAAGCATGATTTATTATTTCTTCTCTGTGGTTTCAGTAACTGTTAATAGTAATGACCTTGAATTGTGTCTTCCTGGTTATTGCAGAAAACTGCACATGCAAGCTAGTTAATGGGCATTGGTGCAGCCGTTGTCAGGGTGTTTCAGCTGTCAGGTTACTGTGGTATGGATTAACTCAGTAATCAGCATTCAACAATGTACGATAAGTGCTATAACAATGCCGGCAAATTGGCTTTGAAAACAAAATGTAACACACTAATGTGATTATTAATCAGAAATTTCTAGGCACACTTTTTGTGTCATAATTGCTGAAGGTCTGGTATGTGTGGCTGCTTCCATAAGGCAGTTTGTCATATTTCAACACATTTGATACAAATGTCAGATCTGGCACCACATAATAGGAGAACAGAAATCGAGATGCTTCTCTCTCTACAACTAAAAAATGTATTTCCTGACTTTCAGAACATATTCCCATTGAACTTTCCTTTGCTTTCCATGCAGCATCTTATCACTCATGACTAGCAGGTGCTATTTCCAGTCCCTGCTAGTTTATATTTAAGAACTTAGTCATTAAAGAGATATGTACCAGTAAACTGGCTTTTTATGGAAGTAGGTTGCTTTCTAAAGAATGTAAGAAAATTTCAGAGGTAAGAATAAAATAAGCCTGGGGCTGACTTACAGCAGAAAATAAGATAAAAGACATGTTAAAATGAGGAGGTCTTTGTCTAAACCTAGTGACCGTTACAGAAGTAGCAACACTACTTTTATCTCAGCATTACCATGGCATTTCACAGTTGTCTTGCAGCAAGTTCTGTGTCTGTTATTGGGTTCCAGGTTTAACACACAAACACTCCATGCCTGGGAAATGAAATTGGCACTTACTATAGTCACTTAGAGATGTGCAACTGTTATTCTGGGTGACTGCAGGGAGACTGAGTACTGTCCTTAGGGTTCAGTCCCTATCTCTTCCCTCAAGCTGCTGCAAATTGTCTACTAAGTTTTATTTAGGCTGAAACATTTCATTTTTCATGTATTTGTTTTGGGTATGAGTTAGAATTTGCCTGCATTGTGGGATCAGTAATTATTAATGAATAGCTAACAATACTTGTAGGGTTATGATATTTAGCATCAAGTCACGGAGGCCTGTTAGGTGTCACCATGCTTAACTTAGAAGGTTCTTGTTTCCAGAGATATTTTTTTTTCTGCATTCTGTTCTTCTCTCATACCTTGCTGTATTTTATTTTTCTTCTAGGTTTTGCTACTTTCCATGTCCTCGTGGTCCCCCCTCTCTGTTTCATATTTCTTTGTATGCCCTGCATCTTGGAATATCTATTCTTGTTTTGCTTTGTTTAACTTCAGCATGCATATTTCTTCTGCTGCTGTTCTAGAAATGAATATTTTGATCACAGCCATACACAGGATATGTGCAATAGTAACAACAGCTTTTTTTTTAATAAAAGTAGATTTGTTAATTTCAACTATTATAAAAACTGTCTATATTAAATACGTAACTTAGTTTTTGGTAAGGGAGTGTTTAATACAGCTTTGTTCCAGCTTCAGTTTCTCAGTTATTAATTAAACAGTAAATAACTCTATCAGCATATATTCTTATTGCTAAGGAGGGTCACAAATAACTGGTGTTCCAGTGCTTTGAGTGCTTTTGTTTCTGGCAAAAATGTCTATTGTTATTCGTCATGGGTTTCCCTTTTTTTTTTTTTCCTTTTCTTTCCAGTTGGGTTTTTGGGGGGGGCTTTTTTTTTTTTTTTCTTTTTNNNNTCTTTCAATTTTTAATGTGTACAATCTTTTTAGAACAACATTTCAGTTACAGCTCCTGTGCTACCAAAGTGATTTTATTGGTTGTGTGCAGCATTCTTATTTTTTCACACTGTTTGATCCGTTTCTGTGTGTTGTTAGCTTTTCCTTAATCTTTGCTTTTATTTGAAATTTGAGTGTTACAACAGTAGTAGATACAGCTTTTTCTCAAATGATTGCCTCAAAATGAAAGGATTATAGCCTCAAAGGACTTTATAATGGGATTAGAGGGTATGTATCTGGACAGTTACCATACAGCATCTGCTTTGTACTTGCTATAGTTGACGTGTGTCTTAGCCCTAGGCCTACTCCCAGTTCTAGGTGAGTAGTGGAAGGAGAACTCCTGTGGGAGGTAAGGTGTATGAATTTCAGCTTATTTTGCATGAGGAGGGCATTGACTTTGGTTTCCTTAGAAACTGCTGTAATCTCTAGACTATTTTAACATTCCTTTCTCCTCCTCCTCCTTTGACAGACAGGTTTTAAGTGAAAAGAGTGAACCAATTTTCCATAATCAAAGGAGTTTAAGTGCAGATGGGATTCCAGGCTGTGAATCCCACTTTCACATGAGCACATAATTTGGGCTGCACTTAGGCACTTGAAAGAGGGAAGAAACATTGCAGATCATCTCTGTGAAATTTGTTGTTGGCTGGCCCATGCATTTCCCTGTTTAGGAAGCTGATTACTTTGGATCCTACCCCTGGGTACCCTTATTTCTGTTCATTTTATATTGTACTGAGGCATCCAGCTCTGCTTCATGAACTTTCTTCACAGGTATGGAAGTAAAAAAAAAAAAGGCGTTGTTGACCCATCATCACTACATATAGTTCCTTTTGAAGATCTGAGATTTTCAACTTGGTTTGTTAGAAGTGCAGACACTGTAGTAAGTATATATTTAGGATCCAAATGTCCCTGATCAAATTAGGAGGTATAGCACATTGAAGATCACAGTGCCCAATCACCTTTAGCAGTCCATGTGTTAGGAGACCTGTCTTTGTTTAAAAGATGTTTTAGGTTTCTAGTTACCAAAAAAGTTTTTTGCCTAACAAAGAACACAGGCATTTTAAAATCACTTAGGCACTTCTGAAAATTAAAATTAAATTGAAATTAAATTTAGTCGCTTTGGAAAACATACATATTCTTTTTCTCTAAAATTTGTCTTTCCTACTTCTAAAGAAGTCTCTCCCATTTTAGGAACTGATGTGAGACTTCCTCAAAAATATGTTTCAACAACAGCCTTCAAGTAATAGCAGCATTTGTGGATACTTTCTAGATAATTTCTATATGTGGCTTGATGGAGCTCTTCTACATTACCTTCTATACTGCATAATGATCTGTTGTGATAGGGGGTAACTGAAGGCTAATTTCATTCTCTTGGCGTCTGAAGTTTATCCAAGTTGGCTTTCATGAAGCCCTCTTCATATAGCTATACTTACTTGGCTATTAAATGACATATTAATTAATATTCCTCAAATTTTGGAGGCTCTCTGAAAGTCAGGTTGCAAACTTGCCTCTTGTGTGATGTCAAACATGTGAGTAATATCCTGATATTTGGGCCACCTACCATAAGAAAGACATTGAGGTGCTGGAGCAGGTCCAGAGAAGGGCAACAAAGCTGGTGAGGGGTCTGGAACACAAATCTTATGAGAGGCTGAGGGAGCTGGGGTTGTTCAGTCTGAGGAAGAGGAGACTGAGGGGAGACCTTATCACTCTCTACAACTACCTGAAAGGAGGCTGTAGAGAGGTGGGGGTTGGTCTCTTCTCCCAAGCTACAGATGATAGGACAAGGGGTAATGGCTTCAGGTTGCGCCAGGGGAAGTTCAGGTTAGATATTAGGAAATATTTCTTTACTGAAAGGGTTGTCAGGTATTGGAATGGGCTGCCCAGGGAGGTGGTTGAGGCACCATCCCTGGAGGTATTCAAGAGAGAAGTTGACTTGGTGCTCAAGGATATGGCTTAGTGTTGGGTGGTGTGGTATGCTGTTTATGGTGGTTGGCTTTTTTGTGTGGGTGTTATTTTGGTTTTGTTTCTTTTTTTTTTTTTTTTGGTTGGTTGGTTGTTTTTTTTTGTTTGTTTTTTTTTTTTCCCATTGGTTGGACTAGATGATCTTAAAAAGGTCCCTTCCAACATAGGTGATTCTGTGATTTTAATCCCCCATTCATAGGGTTATTTTAAACCTGACCCCTTCTTCCTCTTGTGATGAAGTTCATATTCATAAGGAAAATGCTTAGTAATCTTGCATTCAGAAGTGAAAGAAAAAATTCCAACCACTGCATTAATGCAATCTCAACAGCTGGGAAATAAATCACAGTGAATAATTTTTCCCCTATATTATGTTGTTACCTCATTTGCAATCACAGGTAAAACTTTCATAAACCCCTCAGTAATTTAGGCACTTAAATCCCACTTTTCAACATGGAGAAAAGAGTTAACCCATGTCTTTTCATTCCCTAAGCATACAAGAGAGATCACAATTCTTTCCCTGTTTACCTGCTTCCTTCAGTAGTCTTTGGACTGTGATTCTTATTGTGTATTTATAGGTATTAGGTATAATGGGGGATCAACTTTAACTGTGGCCTCAGGCATGATTGTAATACAGGTAGTAAGCAATAATTATAGTAACAGATGTTGCCAGCTTTTAATTCCATCCTCAAAGAAATTCAAACCCCTTTATTTGAGAATGCAGTTCTTCAACAAGAGCTTTTATTGATTTGTCTCTAATAAGCATTTGGCTCCTTTTTGAAAGCAGATATTACCCCATACAATTTTTATTTGCCCAATTGTCAAATCTGACTGCATTGTCTTTAAGTCAACTTATATTTTTCACAGGTCTCTAAATGTTAGTTTCCCTTCAGACTATACCACCTTGGTTGCCTTCATCCTAGCATGTTCTCAGAACTTTATTTTCTCCCTCTTGTGACCCCTCTGAAAGATGCAGCAATAGCAAATCCTTTGAAAACATGCACCAATTAACTGTACTTATCTATAAAATAGAGTCAGGTATTTCATCTCCTTCCGAAGACTTATTTTTCAAATCCAATTGAAATCACCTAGCTTTTTCTTTGAACTTTGCTAAACCAGTTCTTTAATGTTACACCTATTAATTTAATTTCTTATAATGCCCCACCTTCTTTGGATATATGCTCTATGCTGATATTAAAGCTACAGCATTCTGGGCTGCCTTGTTAATATGTTGTGTTATTTCTCAGTTTAAATTGAACTTCTCATCCCATGTGTCTACTTTTTCTAATGTTCGTCTGGCCCTTGATTTCACATCAAAATGTCATGAATTTTGCATTGTCTCGACCCTCGGCGATCACTTATAGCAGCTGAGTAGGAGAGCAAATGAAAATCAAATACCATTTACTATAGGCTGGACCCTTGTTCTGCCCCATGTTTTCCCCCAGATATACAAGTGTTACTCTTGGATGCTATAACAGGAATTGCAAAACGGTTACTCAGGAGGGAATTTGGCTGTTATGATGAATGCGAGAGTCAAACCCTGTTGACAAACAGTTGAAAACAGTTGTGCATGAAAGAATAAGCAGCTGGATACCAGCAGATGTGGTCTCAAAGAATCTCATACTTAGTTTTTTCCCTGCTTTTGCTTTTGTTTTGGGAAGAATGAGGAAATATTTAATTTTCCTCTCCAGTGCTTCACTTGTGCATGGGACTGTATGTATATAGATTCCAGTAAGCTCGGAAAATAAGTGGGTTGTGTTTAAAAATACTGTCCTGAAAGTCTTCCTTACATTTAACAGTGGAGTACTGCAGAAGTCAAATGAATAGATGTTCTAGTTAGCCTAAATTTTTACAGGATTTTGTGGAGGTATGAAGTATGTATAATATAACTATTGGATCACTGCATTGTAAGTTCAATAAACATTTATTTAATAAGGTATTGAGAAAGTATGTTGGGAGCTATTGAACTGGTAATGAGAAGAGAGAATGAGCTGCTGTGTTGGGCAAGAAATAAGTTTGACTAAACAGAAAATTCTGATAAGGAAACCCAGCATTTTAGATATTAGATATGGAATATATCTAATATTTTTATTTTATCTTCATTATTCTTATACTAGCCTGTCATTCTAATGAAAGACTTTACACATAAAAAATGGATGTACAAATCAAGAATTACTCTTCCTTTCCATCCCCTTATCTTCATTATTGAGGATCTGTATTAACATTTAGTGAAATTAGTCCTTGTCTAATACTATTAGATTAAGTAAGAACTGGATGCTGAATAGTTCTAATTTCTGAAACCTTCATTTTCATGAAAAATGACACTTAACAGACTTCTGAGTTCTTTGTTGCTCTTGTGTGCTTAGCTTCTCTCTTTCTGGCATGTACTTTTTCTTTAACAAAAGCACCAAGAACCCATATTCATCCTTTGCTTTCTTCCCTGCTTGCCTTCTGCTCAACTTGAATGACAATTTATTATTAACTTATCCCCCTTTTTCTAGCACTTCTTGCTGCAGTCTGTAAGCAAACATTTCCTCTGGGACTTTCTGGAGTTCTGTAGACCAACAAATAGGAGTGGGTCATGCATAATGTATCCCAGAGGACCAACATATTCTGCTGTGAAGAGACCAAGCCAAAACTCTAAACCTGAATTGTTCAGATCTTTAAAATCAACTTTCCCTCCACCCCCTTCAAATGATGATGATGATGATGATGATGATGATGATGATGATAATAATAATATCATCCTTAGACCTGATTACCACTTATGGCCAAAATCAGTTTTTCAGAACTGCATTTTTTGCTGTGAATTTTGAAGCCTGAGATTTTCTTTGTATTACACCATTTGATAATCAAATCTTGTGGATGCATAAGAAATTAATAAAAACCATAAATATCCAAGTATAGTGGTTCGCAAGTATTTACTGTTCACTTGAAAACAATCAGTAAATGGAAATGGAAACAGAAAATTATTCTAGTCCAGTTTTATTTTCTTTTTCACATACTAGGTGAAATATGCAGCTAGTGTACATTGCATCTTAAGGTATTTGTTCACATGAGGCTTAGAGAGGCAGCTGAATCTGTGTGGCAGAGCAGATTTAACACACAGAGGAAAACTGCTCTCATCACAGAAGAGACCCACTCCATGCTTTTCATTTGTCCACAGGTATTTCATTTCTATTCATAGTTTCTTCTTGCTTTGAATTTGAAATTCAATCTAATTCATGCAGGCCATGCTATTAGTAAAGTAGCAAAGGTAATGAATTCATTCCTGCTCTCAATGAGTTAGACATTTTTATTTCAAATTGTACTTTGCCTTACTGGTTAGAACAACTATTCAGTCTCCAAATTCATCAAGACAGCAGATATGTAAGTGGCATGGCAAACAGCTCCAGGCTGGGCTTTTAGATTTGTTTGTTTGCCTTTTTTACAGTAGTGGATAAAATACTAAGATCCAGTGTAACATTGGCCAGGTTAAACTCCTGAGTTTGTCCAAGCTCAGGGAGGGTTTTCATATATGTAGTAAGAAATAGAACTATCAAATTATTATAATCACTGAGATTCCCATAAATCTCTAGGTGTTATGTACTGTGTCTGATCCTTGGCTTAGTAGAGGTGAGTCTTTCAGACATAGCTGTACTTCATAATTTAGAGAATTTCATTTGGAACTAGATGGGAGAGAGTACCTGATGAATGATATACTGAGAAACTGGGTAATATAAAGCAGTTGCTAGGTCCCCTGCAGATCACACGGGTGAGAGCACACAACTCTTTGCTTTGTAATTGACTCCGTTTACTAAAACATTAACATCCTAATTTACTATATTAATGGAAAATTCCTGCACCCATTTCTCTACATTCAGGATGAGACAGGACAATGACTTGGCTTTTTGAGTTTCTGAAGAATGGAGTGATTTTGGAACAGAAGAAAACTTCAGTAGAACCTCTCTGTTCTTAGAGAGAAGCATAACAAAAAGATTGCAATTGCTACCTATCTAACTATCTTGTTTAAAAGCCTAAGGCATATAAAGCATGCTGTCTTGACAGTGGCTCTCAGCTAGAAACATTGTGAATTATTCCCTGTTGTTGTTGGCTTCCTTTCCTGGGCTTCTCTGCTGCTGGGGCAAAGGATATCTACTGACAGAAGAAAGTAAAGGTTAAATGGTTAGTGCTGTCTGGTTTGTTTGTTCTCTTTTTCCTTCCAGCCTTCCTTCCCTTCTTCCTTTTCCATCAATTGTTAATGCTGAACATTAGTTCTTCAAGAAGGACAAAAGAAAAAGAAAATATTTGATTTCAACTCTAAGTAACATCTAATTCAACATCTAAGCAACATAGATGATCCATACAGGATATCCTGAAGACTCGAGCTAAGAGGGAGTATCTGTAAGAGCTAATTTACATGAGAAAAGACTTAGCACTGTCTTCCTCTGAAAGAATATAATGCAGCCATCTCTATAAACTAAAGTCGTAGGATTTGTTATTTATGCTTGGGAAGGCATTTGAATGGAGAACTTTGTCTAATAATCCCTCTGTTGGATGAATTTAAATTGCTCTAATGATATAGAAATGTCCCTTCTTCTCCTGGTAGTTTGTTGTTTGATGCAGCCAAAAGTATGGTTTATACCATGTGACCTTTGGAAGGACTAAGCAAAATATCCATTGCAGTTATAGCACTGAGGGTGAACAACACTGGACACGGTGTCCTTGTCATTCTCCAACCCTTGGTAGCCTTTATTAATTTAGAAAATATTGTGTGGATGGATGATTACAGGTAGGAAATACTGTACAAACTCTGAAACTGGAGGGAGGCAAATAAAGTCAGCCGTCTCCAAATGAAGTGTTTGTTACTACTAGTGAAACCCCCTAGACTACAGGCAGATTGAAAGATGTTTATGTTCAGATTATAGATTTATGACTTAGTCTTTCCAATATTCATGAACGCAGAGAATATTTGCCTTAGGCATGTTATAGTAGCAAAGCCTTGAAACTGGCAATAATTGCTTAACACTCCAAAAAACATAATTATATATTTTTGAGCATTTTAGGAATTGATTTAAGGATGTATATGTACATTAAAAAAAGCAAGTATAATCTTTTCAAGGAATAAAACTGCTCTTTCATCATTTTACATTTGAAAGCTGGTTTGCCCCCAAACAAATCACATTGCTTTCATTTTACATGCATATACGTTATACAAGTCTTATCGTTAGTGAGTCCCACGCAGTAAGGGTTTAAAAGTTTAATCAAACTAAAAACCACGGTCCACTGACGTTCTATAGACCTGCTGGGTTTAGAGCTGTTATGAGAAGAAATGTTCCCTTTGCAGCCACAGAAAGTCAAATTAATTACTATGCAGGGATTCCTTCTGAAGAACAAAGTTGCTTGGGCAGACTTTAACTATGGATGTGTAACTGTTGTACCTGCATTTGATTATTTTTATTGTGATTTTTTTTTAAACTGTTATTGTCTGTTTTTCTTTGTCAAGACTCTGTAAAGAGTACTTAATTTAAAAATGATTACTTCATTTAGCATTCAAAGATGGATATTTGTATAAACAAACAATAATTCTTTAGGTTTTGTTGTGAATTAAACTTCTATATATTTTAAGAGTGGCAAACATCCATGGAAAGGGTTGGAATTATTTGACGTCAATAGCCTATATTTATGAAAATTTTTTTGACTGTTTGATCTACATTATTGATGGTTTAGTTCTTCCTCAGTAAAAAGGAGCATGAGATATAAAATAGATGTTGAGTGTGGTTCTGTTAGGATCTAATTGTCATGGGAAGCATATTCTGGTGCAAGTTAGCAAAGGAAAAGGAAGGGAGGAACAATGTAATGTTAGCTATGTTATTATCTTGTAATAACATATTAATTTTTAAAAAAATTTATAACTTTTGCTTTTTTTTTTTAAACCTGAAATAAAATATTTAGGAATGATAGCATAGGGCAATAGTTGTGTCTGTCACTTTCTCTGAAGGATATTTACTGCTGTAGGGGTAAAGGAATATTTCTTGCATTCTAGGAAGGTGGGGTGAGAAAAAAGAATGAGGTTTTAATGCTGGATAATGTAGGCAGGAAAAGGTTTATTTGTCTTCCTGGGTATCTTTTTGTAAAGCTGTAACTTTAGCATCTCTGGAACTAAAGAATCGTTGTATAGGTTCCTGCTTAGGCTGGCTGACATCCTCTAGCCTTTTACACACACAGACATGCGTGTACACAGACACGTAATATCAGAGGCCTGGAAAACCTTACCCATGTCATCTAGCTTCTTAAATAGTTTATGGAAACTGAAAGTATTCAAATATACGGCATCTGGAAATATGTCTGAAAAAAAAGTGCAACAAAAATAAATTATATTTTCAGTAATCAAAATACACTATTTTAAATAACTTGAATTATATGAAATGGAATATTTTGCTCAATTTCTGTGCATGCTGGTAGATGTGGAAATGTCCCATTCTCAGCTCCCTGCATTCTTTAAAGTGTTTATTAAAGCTAAGCAGTAAATCTTACGTATCTCATTGCCATCTTGATAAACTCTGAGTGCTAAAGGGTTTAATAATAATGTAGATTGTAACAGCTGCTACACTCAGTGATCTTTCCAACTTCAGATGATTTATTTTTGAAGTTTTATTTCTAAAGGCTTCCAGTTAATTGCTGTATGCTTTAATTGGGCTTTGGTATGCTCATCTTTTGATCACAGTGCAAACAGCAAACCATGCTTGAATAAATCTTGAGGGTATCTGCAACTTGATCAATTGTGTACGTGTCTCTGACACTCCTTAGTAACATAGGATGTAAGTTTGGTTATTAGTACAGTGCAAATTGTAAGCAAATCACAGAATCTAACAGTGCTACTAGTCGGTCTATGCTATGTCATAGTTCAAGCTTGCTACTCATTGCCCTGGGAGCTTTTTCTCCCCTAGCTAAAAGCTGAAGTTGAGAAACAATGGTGTTAATTTGCATTCTCAAGGTGTTTCACCAGATAATTACATCCAGTTCATATGCCTTCTAGAAATTAGAGGGATCTCTTCTCATTTTCATTTTGGTTTTCAGACTCAAGATAATGGTGGTCAAAAGCTTGCATCCCCTACCTTGCAATAACATAAACAAGATAGATTAGTTGCTTATCTTTTATGCTGTGCTTATATTGTGAGATTATTCTGAACAATGTTTGCCTCAATCATCTTTCCATAGACAATCTTATGGTTATATTGGTCACTTTATTACTAGTCAGTACACTAAAATGTTAGTAGCCTTTCGGTTAAAATGAACTCCACATAATTTAATTTTTAATTTAATTGCTTGGGGGTTTCGTGTTCGGGGATTTTTTGTTTGGTTGGTTGGGTTTTTTTTGTTTTGTTTTGTTTGTTTTGGTTTTGTTGTTTTTGGTTTGTTTTGTTTTTTTTTAATTCTGAAAGATAACTGTACAGTTTTCAACATGCTTTTGAAAATTAGAATTATCAAATGTAGTCTCCTATTACAGAAGAACTTACCTATAGAATATGGGTTTCTAACCCATACTTAATCTTGCCCTAATGGTTTATGTACCATAGCTGTGTTCATCCTAAGCATATAAATGTCTCATCCTTTCTATTTATTTGGCCAGTCACTGGACCTGGGCGATAAATAAGGCAAGGATTATCACTGGTCATTTGTGAAGTCAAAAAGATTTCTTTCATTATTTTTAAATCTGGTTCTTTGTTTTTATTTAGTAGCTGCTTGTATTGGTGTTACAAGAAAAGGGAACAGGTGATCCTTATTTAGCTCTTAATATCTTTTGTTATGGTATACTCTCTTTTGTTATGGTATACTCTCTTTTCTGTCATCTTCCATTTCTGTTCCTTCTGCAATCTTCTCAGTCCTTCACTCTGCTGGAGCAACCACACGTGTTCAGCTAATTTTAGTTACCATTACTTGATGTTTCTATTTCTGACATTGGGTTTTCTGTTTTGATGACACTATTTCAGTAAGGTACACATGCATATATATCAAGAAAAATATATACAGACAAAATATAAACATATATTGGTATGTATACAAATGTTATAGATGCATATGTACATATATAAATATACATTAATACAAACGTGTATCTAAATATACATGTATATGTGTGTACATATGTGCATGCACATATAGGTGAACAGACAAAAATGTGGCTATATATGTCCATACACACATATGTAAAAGCACATAGAAATACACGTTTATCATATATATTAAAAATGAATAAAATGTATATGTTATGCATTAGAATCCTGTAGATATTGTAGATATTTTCTTATACACAAATGTTTTTCCCTTATTTTCTTTTTCTTGAAATGCAACCCTTTTCATAAAAAAGACATAACTCAGGAAATGAGATTGTTCATAGAATCATAGAATAGAGTTGGAATGGACCTTAAATATCAACAAGTTTCAACTCCCCTGCCATGGCCAGGAACAGCTCCCACTAGACAATGTTGCTCAAAACCCCATCCAGCCTGCCCTTGAATGTCTCCAGGGATGGGGCTTCCGCAACTTCCTTCAGCAACCTTCTTGCCAATATCTGATCTAAATCTGTCCTCTTTCAGCTTAAAACTGTTACACTTTATCCTTTTGCTATATTCCCTAATAAAGAGTCCCTCCCTCTCTCCTGTAGTCCCCCTTTAAGTACTAGAAGGCTGCTATAAGGACCCCCTGGAGGCTGCTCTTCTCCAGGCTGAACAGCCCCAACTCTCCCAGCCTGTCCTCACAGAAGAGGTGCTCCAGCCCAGAGATATTTGTGGCTCTCCTCTGGACTTGTTCCAACAAGTCCATGTCCTCATTCCAACAAGTCCATGTCCTCTTTATGTTGGGATCCCTAGAGAAGGACACAGTACTCCAGGATTTCTACACAACAGTTTAATCACGTGCAGCTTACCTTACAGACTATCTGGAAGTTTATTCAACCTCTTCAGAAAGTAAAAATCTGCTAAAGTGAATATAATCAAGTTATATTTGATATTTAGAAGAGATAGATACTAAATATGAAATTCAAAGTGAACTATTTTATGCTGAAAATCAATCTGTCATATAACAATCTTTGTTGATATTCATCTCAACAATAGTGTGTAGACATTAACTGAAATTAGATGAAAATTCAAAGCAGTTTAATATTGGGAAGACAATCCTTAACCAGTAAGAGCAACATTTCCTTATTTCTGGCTCACCAGTAACTCAAAGTTAACATCGTTACATTGCATTTAGTCATAATTTTGATGTAAAATTGGTTATGTAGGGACAGTTGGTACTTCCCCAATAAAAAGGCAGAGTTCCCTTTGGGGAAGTCTTATCTTAAGAAGATGATACTGGAGAAAGAGATTAATAAAGTATTTGAAAGTTCCAATCTTCAACATAGCTTTGAAAATCTCAACCTGTGAGTTCAGTTGATGAATTAATATTGATTTTACTGTTTAGGGGAGGGGTGGAGTGGTGTTCTTCTTCTAAGATTCTGATAAAATTGAAACAGGTATGTTCCCTACTTAATGTCTTTATAAGAAAAAAAGACAAACAATGCTGATTTTTAATAGAATCATAGAATCAAAGAATGGTTAGAGTTGGAAAGGACCTTGAAGATCATCGTGTTCCAACCCCCCTGCCATAGGCAGGGACACCTCCCACTAGACCAGGTTGCTCAAAGCCGTATCAAAGCCCTTTAATAGTAAAATTAAAAAATAAAACTAAGCTAAAGATGGCTTAATATTTGTTATTTATATATGGCCAAGTAGCACATACGTTACTAGTTCACAAATTATGATGTATTTCTGTATGTTGTTTAGAGCTCCTGGAGGGTTGGAATATATTCATGCAAATAGATGCATGTAAGCACAGAATTATGTGTATGTTTAAACATATCTGTATGTGAATACATAACAGAGATTGTGAAATAAGTTACTTTGATCACAGTTTTGCTGTCATCAATGTCTATCATATCTACTGGGCACTAATGTGAAGTGTTTTGTGTAATTCTTAGCACAAAGTAATTGCACCTGCTTTTGCTGTTTTATGACAAAGCTTAGTCCTAGCTCCTAAAATAATTTTTGTGACCACTTTAAAGGAGCAATAAGCACAAGATAGTCTATGTAACAGCCTAAAATAGAAAGATTAACTGGCAAACGAGAAGAGATTAGAGTTATTAAAAGATACTTTCTTATCAATGACAGTATTGATACATGTTGTGTCAGTTTCTCTGGGAATATATATAGCATTTACAGTGAGAGGGTTGTATTAAAACTTATTTGTTGGTTAGATTTATAAGGATGAAACTATATATGTGGCAGAATGATGCAGGCTAATGTAAAGGAAAGTTTTCACTGTGGCCATGCCTTCTGCTATATATATGTATCTTTATAATGTTTATGTACATGAGTCATGAGAAAACTCTATCTAGAGTTAAATCTTCTATCATATTTTTACTTTTTTCCAAAAAAAAGCCAGTTATTAATTTTCTTGGTATTCTTATTGGCCATTTTGAAGTTACATCTCTAAACAGCTATGTGAATTATATTCACAGAAATTATTTTCATCAAAGCTCCAAAGAATTGTCTGCATCAGCCCAACAGTAGACTAACATGCAGTTCAGTAAGTATGCAAAGCCATAGTCACTTTTCCTTTCCTAGAATCTTCTCTCTAGTTTTTTGTTTTTTTTTTTCTTTTTTTTTTTTTAGGGGGGGAGGGGGGCTAATGTTTTTTGTCTTGTTTGTGTCTTCTTCTTTTAAAAAATTCTTCGTTGGATGTTTAAAAGAAGCAGTTCTTCATCTCCCATCATGTAGTCAAATTTTTGCTGTCTAGTAGCAGCCACTCTCACCTTTTGAGCTTGCCCACACCTTTGGGCTTCTTCATCACTGTCTCTTTGTAACCAGCATAAATAGATTTCATTTGGATAATAGATTTAATGTTGTAATAAAGGAGAAGTCTTATTTTTACACGAAGATTTTATGCCTAAAAATACATTTATAATCCCCTTATCCAGTAAGTGTTCCTTCAGATTAGTTTGCACAAAAAGGATACCTTCATACAATAGAAATCCTTCTTGCTGTCCTTCTCACAGAAGGAGTTCTGCAGAAATCAAAGTGATCTCTGTCTGATTCTTTGAGAGATGACAAGGCTCATTAGAAAAAATAACAGTCAAAAAGGGCATCCCTTTCACCTGTTCTGGTTGGTTGAAGATGCTTATTATTTTGAGTAAGATTAATGCTATCTACCTTGAATTCTGTAATACCATTCATTTTTTCAGTTGGGACCTAAAAGTTGCATTCTAGATGCGTCTGTATCTGGTGCAGGTCTAAAAAAAATACTAACCTGGGCACTAGATTTCAGTTTTATAATATTCTGATCATAAGAATATGTTCAATACTTATTTAGTGTAAATCTTGGAATTTAAAGCTAAATCCAGAACTGCGGTGCTTGTCTTAGTTTCGTTTTTGTCTTTAAGTGAGGGACGAGGCATATTTTCAAGACATGCATTCATGGTTATGAGCTAAATAACTTTCTATTTAGAGCCACGGTAAGGGAAAAATATGTTAACGTAACAAACAGTGGCTCTCACATTGTGTACCTTCATCTTTAAAGGTGATTATTTTTGAAAAGCAATTTTTTTTTGTAAGTTACAGGTATACTCAAATCAATATCCAGCCTCAGAATACAGTATGCAAAGTAGCAGGCCTGATTAAAGTGGACCATTGTGAATGTGCAATGGGAAGAACCAGGAACCTTAGACCTGTTCCAATTGTTAAGAAATTAAAACAGCTGGACAATGTTTTTTAACAGCTGCATAGCACCTATTCATGGCTAACCAATGTACTATTCAGAGAAATTCCAATGGTTTGTCTACCTACAAATACATTCTACATGGACCACATGAAACAGTCATTCGTTTTTTGTTGCTTGCCTCTTATCTGACATTATAAATACAGGAAAGTCAATTAGAACATGCTTTAGTAGCCGTTCTTGCCACTTTGATAAATGTCATTATAAATGAAAAATTAATAATTGCAACCTTACATGTAGCTTGGAAAATTAACCTAATGCCCCCCATATGGAACTGAATAAAGAAAAGCTATTTGAAAACATGCTGCTGGGAATTAATCTAGCGTGTCAGTGGGGCAAACATTTCCTGTATGTGCAAGGGGAAATAAAATCCAACAGCTGAGCTGTTTTCATTTATTGCAGCTCTGCCCAACAGGCAGCCTTACCCCTCTCTTTGGAGTGGGTGGCAGAAATTACTTTCTCACACTCAGATTGTGGAGTTTATTTCAGCTAGTTCCTGTGCTTTTGTGCTCTTCTCATACCACCATACCTCCCCTGAAAATGGGTCACTACTGTGACAGCACACATCACTGAGCAAAATGTCCATGGGTCAAGCCTCAAGTTACAGAGGTTGATAGGAGAAATAGTCAAGGATCATACTGACAGCATCAAAAGTGCTGTAGATTCACTGAAGAAATTAGTTTAGAGTTTGCTAGCGCACAGCAATCTACCTGGTATCTGTTAGGTTACCACTGAGAGTTACCACTGAGTTACTACTGAGACCATCTTACCTGCACCAAGTCTTCTCTTCATCACCTCAAACTAAGGTGGCATGTTTCCTTCAGCCGTGTTATTTTGTTCACCATTAAAAAAAACCCCAACATATTCACTGTTTAGTGTTTCCCCTTCTGCCTTTTGCTTTCTGTCTTTTTTTAATCTTCCTCTTTTTTTACCTGAAAGAAATGGTTGCTAAAACTGTTCGTGATGATTGATACAGAGTGTTTCTGAATGCTGGAAACGTATCTAGTAATTACACTGCTCAGACATGAAGATTGTATTACCTCAAATTGCCTGGAATGATGTCAATTTATCAAACTTCCTGCAAGAAGTTCATCTCTGCTGTAAAGTGATCACTTTTCTCTCTGTTAGCTTGCTTTATCTAATACAGAAGGTCCAGAGGGGATTTATCCACTCTCTTTTTCAGCCTCATCCTCTTTTGGATTCTGCCAGACCAATGGGGAAAAAATGAGAGCGTGTTTTGTGACTGCCTTGTTTATTTTATCGTCTTTCAGTGCAGTGGAGGGAGAGGATATGTAATTTGATTTGAAAGCCCAAGACAGTTAAGCAACAGGGCTTCGACAGAGCAGCAGTAATCATGTCTGCTTACTGAGGTAAAACATGGTCTGTTTGTATTCCAGACAGAAGATTTCAATTATGCTTGTTTAAGAATAACAGATTAAAAGCATAAAGATTCGTTTCCTATTAAGCACTGTTTTGGTGAGTCTTTAATGCAAGTATCAAAGTGTACTAACTGGACGTTCTCCTCTTTGTCTAACACTGCCAGAAGACAACATTTTTAACATTTTTCTGCCTGTTATTGATGGTGTCCTACAAAATGATTTTTACTTTTTGGACTATAAACAACAAAATAATTTAGTTAAAGTTAGGTGTGCAAATGTAGCTTTCTTAGCCTTTTTTTTCTGTGGTGTCATTCCTGTACTTTCAGACTAGCTGACCTACAAATACAAATAAGGTTAACAGAAGACTTGCCTCATTTGGGAATTACTCATTTGCAATCTGGACTATTATCATAACAAAGACTAAAATGAATCATGATTTCTTAACCCAAACAGATATTTTGTGTGTGTGTGTTTGCTTTCAATTTTCTGATAAGGATATATGGTTTTATATGTTTGGTTTTTTCCCCTTGTCTTAAGTTCTGTCTATTGTGAAGCAGGTGATTTCCCAGTGTAGACTGTTTCGCATTAAAATGCGGTCCAAACCCCAAGCTTTTACTCTTATTTTGGTTTGTTCTACAGTGCTATACAAGTCCTAAACAGCTTTAAGAATGCCCTGGTCACACAGGCAGACAAATCAAGTTAAGCAACAGTAAGCGCTAAGTAAAAAATAGTTCTGGAATTTCTCATCTGTTTGCAAGTTTCTCATTAGCCAAAAGAATACAGCAGAGTCACCAGCTATATTCCCTTAACACATCTTAACCTTCAAAGAAGCAGCATAAACAAGGCAGCTCCAGTGCCTCCAGAGCTCCCCATTTTCCCCTCTCATGAGCTGAACTAAACTGCCTTTAATATTTGGAAATTTGGAACTTATCTAGACTTAGCTGCTTCCAGTGTTTCAGCTCAAGGAGGGACACTAGCTGGGACACTGAAAAAGCCTTTTGGGACTTTATTAACTTTACTTAAAATAGAATGAATGCTTCTTGGGTTTGTATTTTACAAGGACACCCAGGCACTATCTTTGATAATCCCTGATTTAGCTAATTAGACAACCCCAATGATGTACTGCTTGGGTAAGTATGGCAAAAGCTCCTACTCTGGATGTGTAGTCCGGAGCACCAAAGAAGTAACAGTGACTGCACTCATCAAAGGTCCTGTTAACAAGGAAAGAAATAGGTGCTAAATCAATCCAAGCAGGGTTTAATATCCTTTGATTACAGTTCATATTGTAATTTTCATACTACATTTCTGCTATTTTTGTATCTTACACTCCCCACATTTTTTATATTATCAGGATTACATTCTTGATATGAGTGTTTTTATATTCATAACATTTCTTTAGAGAGCAACTTAGGGAATAACTCAAGGAATTCTTGAATAATTTTTAAAAACTAGATACTTAATTCCAGGTTTGATTTAACCTTACTGGTTAGTACATGTTTTCAAAGCTCTTCCTCAGAATGTACTATTATTGATGTAGACTATCATCTTTGAATTGCCTGCAACAATAAAACATCCTTTTATTACATTTACATGGGCAATTAAAATGATCTCATGTCCATGTCTCTTAGGAATCAGTCTAACAATAACAGTCCAGAATGTACTTTTTGCTTCTATCCTCACCAAGTAGTTTAAAGATTATTCCAGTACTCAAGGACTGGATTTTTTTTGCGTATGTTTTTACTGTTTCTTTTTAATGACCTAACGGACTACTTCAGACATCACCAGTACGAACTGTCTTTTATTGCTCTGTGCCAGAAAGAAAATCTACTGTTATTGTGCCTGCTGTCACTATTAGATTACATAGCATAAAAATCACTGTCCACTGAGGAAGATCACGTTGTCAGCACTGTGTGCCACAGCGACACTGAACAATTTAGGTCCCATCTCCCACTGTGCTATGCTCCAGGAAGGCATTCAAGGAAAATAAAACGACCATAGCTTGCTGTCAGGCTTTAGAATGTTTTCTGTAAAATATGCCATGAATAATTCTCTTCTTCACTATTTCTTTACAACTCCAAGTCTCCCGGGGAAAGATGTGTATAATTTGACAGTATTTTGCTATTGTGAAATAAGAATTTTAGTTCTATTGTCAAATTGTGTGCACGAATATCTGTTAATTTTTATTTTTTTGTTAAAGTAAGTACAAGAAAAGTTGGGAGTCCCTAATCAAGAAAACTAGAAGTCAATAAAGGCCGAGGCCTTGCCTATACGTAACATCTCTCTACCCACTGCTATTTGCAACTGAAATTGTTTTCTAACTTCATACAGTTAAAACAACATAAACATGATAAAGGTGCTAATCTTGGAAAAAACCTACACATGCATTTAATTTATGCGTACAGCAAAAGTCCAGTTACTATCAAGATTTTTGATATCAAAGTAAGTAATACTATCATGAGAAATATATCCCAAACTATTTTTAAATAGACATACCTCTAAGGAAGCTATAATCCTTAGGTCAGTTTGTTTGGGTTTGTTGTTGGGGTTTCTTGGTTTTTTTTTGTTTTTTTTTTGGTTGGTTGGTTGGGTTTTTTTGCTGCTGTTGTTGTTTATAACATTTTTACAGTATGGATTGGCTTTTAACGTACTTGGATTGAATGTCAGAGTGTATTTCAGGCTGAAGCTTTTTCCAGTGGGATGGATGTATTTGAATTCCTGAGAGAGATTCTTCAAGGGGCAATTGTCATTGCAAGGTAGATTTGATACAGCAATTGGAAACATGACACTGTTGTCTTGTGGGAATTATTTTTCTTCTTTCCTCCATGTTGTGTCACTTCCCTGTCTCCCAATTTCAGTAGAACTCAGCTCAAAGAGCACAACTGGCTCTCCACATATGCAGATTCCTAACAGGCAAAAAGCTTACTAAGCATTCAGTTCCTTAATAGTAGGATAAGAACTGTTTTTATGGAAATGGGTTTTGTTGTGATGAACTATTACTTATGACTGTTTTCTTGCTTTTTCAGCATGGCATAAATCATAGTCCCTTTTACACACACAGAGATGTTTATACAGCACTCTAGAATTAAGATTAGTGATGTAAAATATAAGTTCCTAATTAAGGGAGTGTGGGGCAGGAAATGAGGGAAGTGATAATATCCATCTTGCATTGAGGACAGGTGGTGGCAGCAGCAAAGCTCTTTCTACCTTTAACACAGGTTTTAAAGTGCTCTCTTGATGGGAGATCCCTAAAGAGGCTGCTTGAGGCATTCAGCAGTATATATAAAATAAAATTAACAGCAGTGGTAAGGGAGAGGGTGGAGATTTTCAGGGTAGTAGGACAAGGAGGCACGTAGTTGAGAAAAATGGAAAAGGAAGCATTGGCAGAGGCTGTGGTGAAGGGATGAGAATCAGAGGACTTGGGGAAACTTAAAAGGGTGAGAGGTCTTTTTTGGTTGTTTGTTTATTCTCCTCCCCCACTGACTTCTTCCTAATATAGCTTGCAACCGCTTCAATAATCTGATTTTGAAGAGCTAATTTAAAGGTGTACTTCAGGGTTGTCCTCTTTTCCCTTCTGTTTCTGACAGCAGCCTCTTTAGGTACCTGAAGCTCTCATGCTGTTTGTGCATGAATGGGAGAGAGGAAGGAAGGGAGGGAGGAAAGGAGGCTGGGTAAGGTGGGGTGAGGCAGAATGGGGCAGCCAATAATTAAGACAAAAGTGTGGAAGGAGGTGTATGCATGAGACACTATAAGTTTTGATGAGGTAGTGACTACTGCTCTTGGGAAAAGGTTTCTTCTCTTTTTCACCACACTCCTAGTAGCTGTCCTTGCCTCTCCTATGATGGCAGATGTTAACTCTGCCATCATGCAAGCATTCCTGGGGTAATTAAATTTAATTTGAGTGTTTAGAGTTGCTATAGCGTGGTCTGGTGTAGTAACTGTACCTGTTTGAAACATTTGGACAAAAGTGATGTGATTCTGAGCTTCAAAACTCTCACCAAATTGCTAAACAAAGAAAGAAGAGGGAAATCTCCCTGTTGTAACTTTCCTACCAAATGTTTACAGACTACAGGCAAAAAGAAGGGAGAGGCTGGAATGTTTTGTTTTGCTGTCCTTTTTTGTTCTTTAGCATAAAAATCAACATTGAAGAATTTGGAGAAGTCTTTGCAGTGTGTAAACTTTGGGGTTTTAATTATTTTTAACACTAAAGTTCTACAGTTATAACCACCTGGCATCGTTTGTTTAGTACATGACATACAGCAAGACCCGCTAACAGGTAAATAGATCTTGCAGAAGAAGGGGAATACAAGAAGGAGTGGGGGAAATCAATGAACAGACATCTTTGTGGTGACACTCTTATCATATGAGCTGAAAACTGGAAGCTTGAAACAGTCTTTGCACCTTGAGTCGTCAATAATTTTCAAACATCATCCTCAATAAAAGATGTGGTGGAGTGCTGATTTTAAGTCTCCTCTTGGATGAATTCCTTGTTGGCGCTGGTGTACAAAACCAAATGTAAGTGTCCTTTGCACCCCCACCCCATTTTTTTTAACCAGTAAGTACTCTAGCATGAAGCTTTTCAATATTTTATGTCTAGAGTGCCTTTTTCATTAAGAATACACTTTTATTTCCTGACATTGAGAAAATGGATCAGGATCATCACTTTAAAAAAATCTGTTTAAATGTAGATTTTGAATGGCTGCCAGGACTGAATAAAAAATCCCTGCAGAACAAACACTATAAAAATCAATAGTGTTCCTTCTAGGGAGATATATTTATCTGGTCATGTCTCTTTGCGCTTCACTGTAGTACTTTTTGTGGTTTTAAGCCCTTTTTCTTTCATAAAAGTGTTGCTTTGTACCTGGTTAAGCTGAAAAGAACTGTTGCACTCTGTGGGCCTTAAATAAATAACCGATCATCATAATTGAGGATCTCTTTAATTTCCCATATTGCAAGGAAGAATTCCAAATTATCTTTAAATCTGTTCTTTAATATGTTATTGATTTATGCATATGAATAGAACAACTTGTGCACAACCTCAGATTTCTCTGCATTCTCCTATTCTCCTCTTGGTCTTTGGAGTGAAGGAGAACTAGAGAAAAAGAAGAGCGAATTGTGGTTGAAGGGCTTGACAGTGTTGTTTTCTACCTGTTTTTTCTGGAGAGATATTTGTATCTAATCAGACTGAACCTCATCCTGCTGCTTGTGACTGTCCATTCCAATCTTTTGTCTGAGGTGCTCTTGTGTTCATTTGTAAACTTGTTTCAGCTTAAGAGTCATAGAGTTTAAGCATTATAAACTAGCTCAGTAATTTTCACTGAAATGGGTTAATAAATGTATTTTCAGGTTCTGAGAAGGTAGCATCTAGCAGCAGACCAGTGAAAAGCAAGGGGCTGTGTAGCAGTAGCTAATCGAGCTGGTACTGTAGCTACAAGAAAAGATGTCCAAAATTTCCTAGAGAGTTTACATACATAGACCGTTGACGTTCTTGACATTCTGTTTCCCAAACCTTAAACATCATGTCCAAGGTAGGTATAAATTCTGCTAATTAAAAACAAAACAAAAAGAAAGGGAAAAATAGAGCTATTAAATTCTATATGAAAAAAAAAAAAAAAAAAGTTGTCTCATTCTGAATTTGTTCAGTAAATCCATAGTTAGAGAAATAGCCCAGAAATATTTCCCTCCACACATGGTACAGAAAAGTCACATTGCAAGCAAGTAAATAATCTCAGCAATGACCTCTTCTGGCTACTTCACAATCTTTGGAAGGAACTAAGGAGGAGTGGATTTGTGACAGAGGATGTACCAGATTAAGTGTTCCTGTGGTCTTTTGTAATTGCTGAAAACCAGTTCTTGAGTAAGTGAAGAAAAAAATAGACAAGATATAATTTTCATCATAGCAGTTTGTTGTCCAAATGAAAAACTTGCAGTGCCAGAGATAAAATACAGTAGAGTGCCTAAACTAGTGCTAACACATCCTGTCACACAACTGACATTGCTCTATTGGGTTTTAGAAATGATGTACTTCTGCCAGCTCAGATGCAGACTGAGACTCCTGCTATTATGAAGTTTTGCCAAAACACTTTGAAGTGCAGCAAGTATGTTCTGTGTATAATGGGAACATATTTTAAAGTAAAGGACTGAATTAAACTACTTCCAAATTATTTTTTTTTTCATTTCTCATCAAGTAAATGCAAAAAACTGTTGGATCATTCTTACAGATTACAAATTTGATTTCAAAAGTCACATTGTCAACACTAAGTGCTAAAAGAGATGGTAGGCTTTATGATTTTTGTCATTATATTTCCACTTCTATTTCATCCTCAAGGCTTAGCCCAATAGTGTTATACATTGAATCCATCTAGTAAAAGAAAAGCTTTAAGTCTGTTCAAGCATCCTGATTGTGAATGCTATTTTGGTCAAATTAGATTGCTGTCATGCTCTGGCAATGTTATTCATTTATTATGTTTTGAAGTCCTTCCCAAACATATTTCAGTTATTTTCCTTTGTTTGTTTGTTTCTTCTTTCCCCTTTCTTTTTCTTTTTCTTTTTATCCCCCCCCCCTCCCCAAGTCTGTGCAGGATAAAATTCATGCTATGCTGTGATCGGCACCCCCCTGAGGTTTAGTACAAATGACCAAATGTTTATAGCCTGGAGGCAAAACTAAAAGTGAAGGCATGCAGAGCTATCACATGAGACGAGCAAGTCAGAACTTGTGAGGCTTTGCTCTATCACATTCTGCTGTAGCTTGTATCCTTTCTAATTCAATTTGAATCGATGCACAAGCACAGGTCAAGACAGAATACAGCCCATAATGTAGAGGGAAACACACCTTTTGTCTATTTAATTCCAAACTATGTATATCTTAATACATACTATGAAGTACATTTTAAAAAAAATAATGGTGACAGACTGAACAGTGTATACAACCTTCAGACCTATAGGACAGAACTGCCTCACAGAGAAGCTAAAGGTTAAAGGTAGGAAGACCGGTTAGATAGTTCCTGTCTCCTCAGCCATGTGAATGTTACCTCTTATTGGATAGGTAACAGACTGCATCAATGAAACAAAAAACCCCAAGTTGTTCTTCATGAATATCAGTTCAGTAGATAAGGTTTGGTGGAACCTTGAGCAACCTGGTCTAGTGGGAGGTGTCCCTGCCCGTGGAGGACTGGAACTTGACGATCTCTAAGGTCCCTTCCAACCCAAACCACTCTATGATTCTATGATTCAGTAGTCATGTTTGTGTAGAACCCCAGAAACTGTGGTGACACAACCAATGCAAAGTAACAAAGAGAGACAAAAGATGGTACAAAAACGTTACACTGTGTCTTCATAATTTTATGTTACTATACCAAAAACCTTTTTTTTAGGTAAATTTGTCTGGTGAGTAATGAAATAAATACATTCAAATACAAATTTAATACAAGCAGAAGATTCAACATGAAAACCATAGCAGACTACACAATGGAGTCAGTCTCAGTTAAATTTCAGGCTTATAAATTGCATTTGGCTGTAACTCTGGGAAGAAAATACTTATAGAAAAGTTAGGCAGCATCAGGCTACGGAGTATTCACAGAGAAGATTTGGCAGATGTTGAAGTGACTGTAAAAGATTTAGAGACCAAATGGAAACTCAAACAAATCTCTAGTACGTAACAGCTTACTTTTCCATGTTTACTGTCTCTGGTGGCAAGTACAGTCTTGTGCTAATGCTGAACTGTGAGGTGATGTTAGCAAGGAAAAGTAATGTTTTCTGACTTACTCAGATGAACTTGGGTCATGAAGTTAAAATTCAAACTTGAACACACTGAGCAAACAAATGTTGTGGTGTAGGGAATACAGTCTTGACATACAAGTCAAAATAAATTGCACAGATTTTTTTTCTTGTTAAATTCTCAGTATTTTTAGAGATACATAACAATGAATATGCTATGTACTTACGTGTCATTCTTTTGAAAAATAATTTTCACTAGCCAAGATAATATTTCTTGTTATGAATGCACCTGCTTACATTCAAATGACTTCAGAGAGATGTAAGTGTGTAAAAAAACACTTAAGCTTATACTTGAATAGTTTTTTTCTCAAGTGAGAAAGTTAATTAATAGGTGTTAGATATGTTCACGAATAAAATTAGACATGTTTCTAAATTTTTAATGAATAAGTTAATTGTTCTTTGATATAGCAAAATGATCCATTACTGCAACTTGTCCCTTGAGTACTTTTAAGATTTATATTTCAGACTTTTACAATACCAGAGCATTCTAAACATTGAATATGTTCATACATCGCTTTCTATTTTATTGCTAGAATATCTTTCTGTTAATTTGGGAAAACTCAACCCAATGCAAGAATGATCTTCCTGTTGAAGTACTTATTCGTAAATAGAAGGATTTAAATGATCTTTCCTTTTCTTCCAGAGGACAATGAATTGTAGGCAATATTCATACTTTCATCTTTTGAAAATAAAGAAATACCTGAGCAAAAGCTGCTTTATATTATACTGAAAGCTATGAAGACAACATACAAGGTAAACGATAATTCTTATTTGCCTTATTTTCTATGCAGGCACGCAATCCAAATTTCAAATATTATAACTGACATGTATTTCAGTATTGCTGATGGGGTCTTGGGAACCAATGCATTTGTATTTGCATCAAGTTAAATTATATAATTTGAACTTCGCAGAATAGTTGCTGTCCTGTAGTTACTGCTTCTTATTCATCAAAGAAAACGAAAAGAATCCCTTTAAAGTTCCAAAGTGCTCTTAAAGTTATGAGGGCACTCAAACATTTTTATTGAGAAGCTTGCTGTTAAGGATTAAGATTTATGTATTCCAGCACTAGTTGTAGAAAAAGAAAAATACCCAGTAGTTTGGTATGTGTATTTTTGTATTTACTTATAATCACCCTGAAGTATCAGCCTGCAAGCTAGCTTTCTTTAACATTTGTAGCTGTACAGCCAAAACTTATACTATATATACTTATACCATATATATATACTTATACTATACACTATATCTGTGTATTTTTCTCTAAAAATCCAAGACACAGCAACAAGGAAGTGAAAGAAAACACATGTAAATAATCCACCAATTTTTAGGACCAGTGCTAATATTCATTAGTAGCAGAGAAAAACAAAAGTGTGCCCATAGTCTTGTGGTTTTTTAGTCTTCTGATGATACAGGAGGGAATTTTCAAAAACATTCTTTTTTTTTTTGAAAGAATATATCAACCATTTTAAAATGGAAGTTTGTAAGCACACATGTAGTTTGTATGCTTGTATTATTTTACTATTACTATAATTCCTATTGCTAAGAAGTAACTAGACAGCTAAAAAGGCTAAATAAATAACTTGGAAGCATACAGGGCTTTAGTTAGATGTAACAAAAGATTGGAATCTTCTGAAAGAGTCAATATAGATTAATATATTTGAAAGTACTGTGAGAAATGGGCTTAAAGTTTTGCTTCAGCTACTTTGTATCCTTTGGTCAAAATATACATCCTGAGAACTGCCTTGAGTTAGCAGATTCTCAGGACTGGCCTTCTCTGATAAAATCTCCAATACTTTTGTACTATTGAATACTGTGATTAACAGATGTTGTCTGGGCATGAGGGATAAAGAGGTGCAAACTGAAACAAGTTAAGTGGTCGGGAAGGATGTGAGCTATGACTTCTCAGCCAATGAGAGGGGAGATGGGAACATAAACGGGTGGGATAAAATGTATAAAAATCCCCAAAATAATGACAGAATTTGTGCATCTAACCTAGAGATGCACCCGATACAGCGCTGTTTCGAAAATTTCTAATAAACCCTTTAGTA
The DNA here is from genome assembly GCA_013398155.1 of Pedionomus torquatus. NCBI lineage: Eukaryota > Metazoa > Chordata > Aves > Charadriiformes > Pedionomidae > Pedionomus > Pedionomus torquatus. The sequence continues at coordinate 52,141 of VZRU01001145.1, forward strand.
CTTTGTTTTTAACCTTTGCTTTGATGACTTTGTTCTCTTTTACATTTTATAAATGAGCTGTCGTTTCTCACAGTACAAACAATGAGTGAGCATTGAATCTGGCAGCTTCTCCTTGCATACTGTAAGAGCATAGAGAAACTCAAAACAGATCTAAAATAAGAAAATAAAGGCAAAATAATACCTGTGGCTGCACTACTTAATTAATAGCAGCAAATTTGTACTGATTCAGAGGACAAATTTATTGGGAGCTGGGGTCAAGGTGAAGCTACTATCCATGGAATGCAACACTTTAAAAGCATTATGTGGAGGTTATGCTTTACAGGGTTATGAACTACTGGAAATACTGTACTGGATTAAGGAGCCACTGTTTTGTTCCAGTCTAGAAACCCCTTTGGTCTAGGTGGGGGTTTCCTCAGCCATGATGCTTCGCAACACTATTAGAAAAAGTTTAATAATTACTTCTTTGTTCTCACTTCTCTGCTTTGCCCTTCTGCCATCTAAACTGTGGAAAACAATTGTGACTCTTGAAACTCGTTAATGCAGTAATCAAATGAATAACTGTTTCATCTCTGAGAACAGAGTACAGTAAGTTTGTGCCTGGGGATCCATGCCTACTGATCTTCTCTTTTTGCTCTTTCACTGGAGTTATTTCATGGCAAGTAAAGTATCTGCTAAATTCTGCACTGAAAGACATTCTTGCTTTAGGAGACAGCTTCCATTTTTTTCACAAAGGACAAAATATCTATAAACTCTTAAGTGACTGCTGCATACGCTTTCTAAGTGATGGAAGAATGAAGAGAAAAAATTTGGACCAATCGTGTTCCAATTAAAATGGGAAGCTAAGAAATATCTCCTGTGTGAAATTAGAAGAGGTGTCCATTCAAAAGCAGGCTCTCTGATCAAGAAATAAGAGAAAAATCAGGCATCCAAATTAGTCTCCCAACATCTGGATCTTGCTGCAGTCTTGGGCATCAAAACCACTCTCCTTTAAATAACTGCAGCTCCTCAGTGTCCTTCAGCTTATTCTTGAGATGCAGGCACTAAAAGTTGACACTAGGAAAACAGAAAAAACAGGCATTTAAATGTCAGGCTTTTGGTTTTGGAATACTTTACTCATCTGGTCTCAGTTACTCCACATTTTTTGTTAGCTTTTGTTAAGCCTCCGCACCTCATTAACCCCATAAGGCAGATTGTGGTTATCAGGATACTCATACATCAGTCTGTGACACAGATTTCTGGTCATTTCTAACACAGGATGAAGTTGATGAGAACCTCAGTCTCAATCAAAATTTAAAATCACTAGTCATTTATCATTTGCAAATAGATTTATTAAGATAATTCTAGTGTTCTAGTGTGAAAAAAAGCTTTTATAAAAATAAAATTAAAAAAAAGGGGAAGGGGAAAAAAAAAGGAGGGAGGACCCTATTATTACAGTCTTTTTAAAGAAAGAAAATCTTTATAGTTTCTCTGACAGCTCCAGTAATAATCCTAACTCTACCAGCATAATGGTGATGAATCCTTACATTCTTACCAAGAGTTTTTTTCAGACATGCTGTCATGGGAATTGGCATTGTTAAAATGCAGCCATGGTGATGCCACTTTTCTCTTGCAGTCACATTGGGTTCGTCCCTACATAAAAGGAAACTCAATGGACCTGGACAAACACTAAAGCAGCAAAGATGCTAATGGCTGCTAATCTGTGCTTTCCGCATGTGAGAGTCTAACCTGCAGCCTCAAACTCAGATGTACACAGTGGAAAAGCAGTGCACATTTCTATAAAAAATGTTTTATGAGTTAATTGCTATTGAAATGGTTTTCACCCCCTTACCTTCTTCGGTAATGCTTATGATTCATGATTTTGAAGGTTAAGGAAACCCAGACTTGTTTACGTGTCATATTAAAGCCATCAGTATACAATTCATGCTCTGGGTTTACACAGCAGAAAAAAAAAAGAATGCTGTCATTGTTGCTGTCCTTTGCAGGCTGGGGTTGATGTGTAACAGCAGGTGCTTTTGAAAGAAATGCTGTTGGCGCTTGTAAAGGCAGAGTGCCCAAAGCTGCATCTTTTTTTAATTTAGGGAAAGGCCATTGTTTCTTTTGTTGCCAGTCTGTCAGGGGAAATCTTTGCAGAAGAGCTCAGGCAGATTAAATGGCACAAAAGGTTTAAGAAACATGACTATGTTCAAGGGTTCATGGACGTTACAGGTCATTGATCATATTTAAATATACTCACACTTGAATATTGTCCCCTCATGATTGTCTAAACTTCACAGTCCGAAAATTATAAGACAAACTTCTGTATTAACACTGTTTTTTTTGGTGTTTGGTTTTTAAAATTATTGTTATTTCTTACATGTTATTAAACACTATTTTTACATATAAGGTTTTATGTATTAATTAACAGTTCTGTTGAAGCAGATGGGGAAAAAAAAGAATGTAATGAGCTAACTCTAGGAATCTGTAATGCCAAATATTTCAGAGCCCTTTATTTTTTAAGTTGAAATTTTGGAAACTAGGTAGTGTCCATTTCTAGTACGTCTGACAAAATGCGAGAACTTTGATATTCTCACATTTTGTAAGCAAATTTAAATCCTGTGCCATTTCATATAAGGCTGAATTATAACCCTTGCATACACTAGAAGCCTGGGTTAGTCAGGTAAATTCAAATATGCAACATTTTGTGGAGGTTTGGGTTCTATTTCTGTTGAAGCTGATGTTGCTAAGCAAGATTCAAGGTAACTACTACTTCTACTTATTAAATCTTCTAAGCTGCATCAGCTGGAAGGAAGATTGAAAGAGTGATTTGAAAATGCAAATAGTGAAATAATACCAATGTTGGTACTTTGCACTAGTGTCAGAATTTTGTTCCAATAAAACCATTTAATTTATTCACAACATTTCTAATATGCTAGAATATGAAACTAAATTAAAACTATAATAATAGTAGCTATAATCAAATGCAAAATATCAAATTGATACGAGTACAGGTAAATATTTCAGTCTTCTGAAAGTGAAATGTAATGCTTATATAAAATAAGAGTAGTTATATTTTTCTCTCTTTTTTTTTTTTATTCCTTTAGAATTAGTACATTTTGAAAAAATACATTCTTCCACCAACACTGACTTGTCAATGGAGAAGAACAATCTGTATGGTTATAGTTCATAAATTGTTACCTAAGTTATCTAAGTACCTTCAGTCCTAGGCTTTTCAAGTGAAGAGTCTCAGCTTTTTTCCTTTTCTCTGTGACTTCTGCCCACCATTTCTTTCTGGTGTCTCTACATTTAAAACAGTGTTGAAATAGTGCACTGGATATGAATGACTCCTTTGATAAAATATCCAAAGTCAAATCATAGCAGAGGACTGTCTATGTTGAAAGGAGAATGCAGCACCTACTACGTTTTTGTTTCTGGATACTTCTGGATGGATCAGGAGTTGGCTTTATGCATTAGGGTTTGTAGAAAGCTGTATTGCTCTTGCACTGCTGCTGAGCTGCCTCTAACACAAATTGAAACAAAACGACCTTGTCCTTTTCATAATTAGGTGGAAAGTCAAAGATTCAGGGAGAGGGTGAAATACTTATTGCAAATTAATTGACAGAGGTTTTTGACATCCTTATTTCAACACCACTATAGTGACTTGGGAAACCACTTCAGGAAGAATAATATTTCATTTTTTAAAAAAGAAATAGTATTAATCTAAACAAATCCCCACTGTATGCCACCCCTTACGTTTGAATATTGAAAGGAGGGAGAATTACAGGAAATATTCAATTTGCATTTGATTTGTTTGACTAGCTCCAGCCTGCAACAATAGCTGCTTTGTGCTTCCATTCATTATTTTTGTTTTCAGCAGATGTTCAAAGCAAAGTGCAGTTCCCTGTACATTCTAGCTGACATCGGGGAGCATGTTCATCATTCTGCAGAATAATATCATACAAAAAAGTAACATACTGTGATTGCAATTTGCCTATCATTGCACAACATCAGGCTTTGGAAGATGCTGCATTTACTTGCTGGTATGTTATACTTTAAATAAGCTGGTAAAGTGCGAGAAGTAGGTTGCCTAGTATATCCTAGGGCACAAAACAAAAGTACACAGGAATGTTCAGATAACCTCGTTTCTCTGCTAGACCTAGTAGGGCATTTAAGATTCTTTTCAGCACAAGTCTTTTGTTAGTCAGAGTATAATATTTTCTAAAGCTAACTTTCCTCCTGAAAAAACACATTGCTAGCTGGTAGCTGTCTTCCCTTGTATAACAGCTGCTCACATGTGGCACTTTCCATAATTGGAGTCAGGCTATAGATTACCATAGTTTTAAGGCAAATCGATGGAATAGCTGTATCCTATATCTGAGAGTGAAAAGGGGAGAACCAGTCCTTGGGACAGAAAAAACATACTATGACCTGTGAGATGATCTAACCCAGATCACACCACCCTAACCCCATATTTTCACTGGGGTTTTCATTTGCACTGGTTTGTGTTATATATCAGATAATGCATTATAATCATAGAGAAGATCAGTTTCTGTATGTGATTACATTCCTAAAATCAAGGAAGGCATTTTGATGAAACAGATACTGGAACTGATTCTGATCTGGTATTTTAAGGGTTTGGAAGTTGACAACCCCCTGGCATTCAACCTGGAGTGCTTAGCACACAAGGAGCACTCCTGCTGCATGCATCACTGCACAGCAGCTGGGCATGACAATGTTTGAGGCAAACAAACATGGGGGGATGGATTAAGTAGCATAACACATGTAGCCAAAGATAACTGAAAACACGGCAAAACATTTGGACACGTGCTTCAGGATGATTTTAGGTGGCAGCAGCAGGAAGCCCTATCAGCTTACTCAAATAAGGGGCTGAGATGCCTAATCTGTTTTCAAGCTTGGTCACAACTCTGGTTCCATGGCTGGTTCTCTTTGGGCACTCAGCAGGCTGTGGTGCAGCCCCCATCATACAGTGGCTTTGGGTGCTAAATACGTAAAGAAAGTTCTGGCCTGCAATTAGGATATGGCCATGTGCTGTAGAGCCAGAAACTTTATTTTTCCCCAGAAATCTTCAAAACTGGGTCTAGTCTTGACCCTGAGGATCTTTACTGTATGGGTTTCAAGACTGTAGTTTTCACTACGTTGGGTTTTTTTTAATTGAAACAGTTTCTTGTGTACCCAATTAATGAATTCCAAGGCTTTTTGTGAATAGACCTAAACTGTGACATGCTTGAGTTAAAAGACTTCTTAGTGTAAAAGTAGCTTTGTTTTCCCCTGTCACTAATTGAAAATTGGAAGCCTCACCTGCTATATTGTTTTCCCCTCCAGATACAACTCTGAAAATATTTTTTTTTTTGTAGTAGTATGTGAGGTAGTGTGAAAATCTGCATATCGGGAGTAGTGTACATTCTGATGTTTTCTAATTCAAAGCAAGGTACTGACAAAGCATATACCAGAATATCAAGAGATAAAATATAGAAGGTGGAAAAGTGAAGACAAACAACTGCATTGCCTCACGTGTGTTCTTTCAGAACAATTTTTTGTCAACTTGAAGGCCATGGTACGTAATATATCGTGCAACATAAAAAAAATATGAAGATATACAATTTATTTATAAAATAAGTATGTTTAAATGTGGAAATTGCTATTGAGACAGAAACACAGAAAAAAAGAAAAGGACATTTGTCTGTTGCTCCTTCTCTCAAAAATTAGGATATTGTTCACTCTGTGTACTATATAAAAGACAGTCTTTCTGTGTTTTTTAGTATGTTGACAACACTGGTCTTTTACTTCTTATATAAGCATGACAAATTTAGATGTTCTGTTGCTGTCATTGTTTCTGTCCTATATACAATCACTTGTACTGAATACAGCCCAAATTTTTACTCAGCCTAAAACGTCTTCTTCACCTAACTATTAGGACTTCTTGTTTATTCTTAATTCGTTAAGGCTTTGTGTTACCCATTGTCCAAACAGCATATTAACTTAGTACATTACTAATCTGTTGGACCCTGATGGGGTCTTTTGAAACAAAACAGTATGTTTTGCCTTCTATAGCAGCTTTTTCTGACACTGAGATTTAAAGAGCTGTAAAAATCCAGCTTGTTCATCCTTTGTTCTGCTATGTAAATAGGATTCATACAGACAACTTATTAATGCTGTGGCAGCTGAAACCAGAGGAACTAGCCATTGGTCAGTTTGGACAGAGGACAAATTTGGGTTTGTAAAACAACCATTGAGAGATACCACTATTACTCACATTGGTCATTTTTCTGAAAATATTATTTTTGTTTTAATAATGAAATACAATGGTTTTCTTAATCCTACAAATGGAACATAGAACCAAACATCTCAAAGGAAAATTCTGCAGTATGTAATTTATGAAAACCAACCGCAATTATGGGTGGTGCCAAATTACCATATTTTATTATGGAATGTAGCAACTACATTTTTTCACAGTCAGTTCAATATTTTTGTTCATGTTCAAATTGATTACTTGGAAAATGAATGAAAAACATTTTTTTTTAATTGAATTTCAAGGCAGCTGGCTGCTTAACAGGAAAGCTGAGTAGCAGACTAGTAATGCTTGAGAGGTTCTCCAGAATCTTGAAAGCATCCAAAAGTATGATGATTATAAATTTTTACAAGTTTTATGTAATTATGTGTGACATTTAGTAGAAACCTTCTAAAGTGGCTAGCTGAAGCTTATCTGAGCTCAAGTGAAATTAACCATTAAGAGTACACTTCAAAAAGGAACTCTCCTTGTTCTGCACATCTGATATTACAACAATCAAACTGTAACTGAAGCTGTGAAATGGAAGCTATTTTTAATTAGCTATTTGGAAGTTTGGTTTTGTTTTCATTTTATCCTCATTTTGCCTTGCTGAAATCTTTGTCTTTGATGCAGGTACTCTGTTTTGACACTGTTCTCTTAATGCTTTCCTTTCCAAGCCTTTGATACATTAAAACATGTTGGTCTGATCTCATCCTTTAAACAATGGAGCTATTTTTCTCAGTCTTCATTAGTTTGGTGTCTGAATGACAGTGGACCAGAATAAGAGTCTACAGAAATAGGTTTTACAATTAGTAGGATTAGGTAACAGAATCAGAATGTTACTGCTTCATGCACAAATTTTAACCTCAGGCAGGGCCTATCATTTAATGACCCAAAGATGCTACATAGCCTTAAACAACATGCCAAAACCACAAATATTTGAAAACTTTTTACTGATACTGTTTATCTGCTTTGAAGTAGAGAGTATATACAAGAAAAGATTGGACTTTTCACAAATGGAATACATTTGTGAAAACTCTGCATAACCTATGGTTCTGTTACAATAGAACAAGTTAAACTATTGAAAGCATTCCTGTCCCCCTTCATCTAATATTCTTATAGACAGTTCTAAACCTAATTACACACTGAATTGTTTATTGCAGTCCACAATCCTTCCTGAATTGAAACAGTTAAAAAAATCAATGAGAAAGTTAAACAACCTAACTTCACCCTTCTAATAGAAAGCTTATTACCCGTGTCTCTAACATCAGCAGTAAAGTTAATGTCAGCAGTCAGAAAAATCATAGAATCACAGAATTTTCTAGGTTGGAATGGACCTTTCAGATCATCTAGTCCTGCCATCAACCGAACACTGACAAAAACCATCACTAAACCATATTGCTAAGCACCACATCTACCCTTCTTGTAAATACCACTATGGATGGTGATTCAACCACTTCCCTGAGCAGCCTGTTTAATGCTTAATAACACTTTCAGTGTAAAAATTTTGTAAAAATGTGGGAGTATTAATAGTGGAAGAGGTTTGAAGGTTCACAGAATGATTTACTGAAGAAAATCAGAGTAGATTTTATGAAATAATGGCTAGGAATGGAATATGGAAAAATAAGATTGCTAAATGCTTTAGTGAGTCATTAATGGAAAGGATTTTTGATAATTATGTATCCGCACTAGTGAAGAGAATGATTGTGCAATTAAAATAGTTCTTATGTATATAATCATGGGGGGGAGAGGAGGCTATGGGAAAAGGGGGGAGGGAGAGCTATTAATAGCAGTACTATTGATAGGCTAGGCCTCCAAGTCTAGTGGTGAGACAACCTGTGCTCGTGTGGGTACTTATGCCCTATGCACGGGTCTGACTTGAGGAACTGTAGTTGCATGCACCAACTGTAATGACACAACAGGGTGAGATTGTCTGCCACACCCTCCTATTTCAGATGATCTTGTTTCTTTTTCATCTTAATCTTCCATAAACTTTGTGAAACTATTGTTCTGGCCTCTTTGTCTAGCTACAGTGAGAATATGTTGTGAATCACAATTGTGATTGCTGCTTCTAAAAGCTTCAGTGCTGTAATTTTCTTATAACAGCAACCATGCTTAAGAACGGAAATTTGTTTGGGGTCTGTAATAGAAGTGAGTGACCCTCATTTTCCTCAAGAAATCTAGAGCTCACATGGAAAACATAATTAATTCCTAATTCAGCATTGTCTTCCCTGTCGCTTCTCAAAGTGAAGTGAATATTCTCTTATTTTGAAAATACCTTCTTATACGCTTCTAGTCCCATAAGGACCTGTGAATATCAGTTAGTGCATTGGTCTCCCTCAGTACTGTCGGCGGGCCTGAAGAAAGTTTATTCCAAATTTCCTGTTCAGGAATTTGGAGGCAGTAAAAAAGTGCTTCCAAAACAGTTAATCTGAAGTTTTTTAATGCCCTGTGAAAACTCAAGAACAAAGTCTTGAGAGATTAATTAGTGCCCCATGTATACTAAAGCAGTGCAGTTCACAAGTATCTCACTTCAAGTCTTGTAACTTTAATTTAAGGTACTGTAAATTATTCAAATTTAACAGCTGTTGTTAGTAAATACTAAGTAATTTGTCTTAAATTCTTCCTGAAATACGTTGGCAAAAGTCCCAGTATTTTATCTTGGCCATACCATGCTGTGGTGAAGTTTAGCTTTCTAGTTTAACATCCCAGACACCATCCACCTCTCCAGCTGTGGAAATGCTTTGGTGTTTTGGTGAGTGTTTTTCCAGAATTCAAATATTTTAAGTTAATGTAATATTAAACTTAAGCACTATAAAATTCTTCCATGGGGAGGCTGTTACTCCCTTGAAATAGTATGTGCAAAGATAAAACCTAAAACAAGTTTCGTAATTTACAGCCACACTTACCTACTTTATGCGGGTGTCTGAGTAGACTTAATACTGGAAGAAGACACTGAATTAAGAAAACAATGGTGACATTTTAATGCCAGCTGTTATGCAGTGTGATATAGCTAACACCAACTAAAAAATGCAGCTTTTACCATATTCCAGGGAGTCAACTGTACAACTGAAAGCTTTAAAATGTCAGAATTAAAATTCAAAATTACAAGGCAACCTGGTATCTGCACACTAGGACTATGTGTATGGTGGAGTGGGAGGGGGAAAAATATATGTGGAAAGAGAGGTTTGAAAACAATCTAATTGGTAAGGAAGACCACTTTCACATTTAGATATGCTTCCTTCCTTCTTCCAGTGATACTGAAATGTATTCTGTTTTCTGCCCTAAATGTATTAATATCATTCTTTTGAATGAATGAACTAATTTAATATATCTCATCGCAACACCAGGTTTTCTAGATTAATTGACACAGGATCTTTCAGGCTCCTCTTGCAAGAGAAGCTCTGTACTCTGATGATCATCAGTGTGGCTCCTCTGTGCTCCTGTTTCAGGTTGTGCTTACACAGCGTTGTCCGAACAGTGCCTACAGTTAGCAACACTCCAATGAGACCATCCCCATAACTGGACAAGAGGAGGGGGATGCTGGGAATAACTAATTCAACTTCACAGCTGATATCAGTGCTTAGTTGGGGATTTCAAAGCAGTGGTAAGTAGGCTTGCTAGCAGTGAGCTCAGGTTTAACATTCAGCGGAAATATACCTGACATTCAATACATCTTCCTTGAACATGATGGACCTCTATTATATGCAACATTCCAGATGATATATTACGAGTGCCTGCTCCAATGACATTAATACTTCCATATTTCTTTGTGAAATACCTTGCCTGAAAAATCCTAGGATTGCTTTTGACATTTTCATGGCTACTTCGCGGAGATGGTTCATAGTAATCTTATAATTGACTAATACACCTAGATCTTGCTCTTCCTCTGACATTTCCAACTAATGACTTCCCATGTGAAGGAGGAAATTCTTGTTATTAATGCCCAAATGCATGACCTTGCACTTTGCTATGAAATCTCATGCCATTTCCTTGTTCCAGTCCTCAAGGTCTTTTTTTCAGTTTTATTTTCAGAGTAAGATTCTGATCTTATTCTGTATGGACAGTATATCTACTTTATATAATCAACAGAAATAGCAGACTGAGTTAAATACTAGAGTCCTGAATGAGAATGTTTAAGTCAGAACCTAACACCAACTCTTCTGAAACTGTTTATAAGTGCCTTTGAACATGATATGCCACTTTTTAATGAGCTATCGTTGTCTCTCATTTCGTTTGTTAGTTTCCTAAATTAAATAGTTTTTCCTAGTCTAGCAAATCTTTATCAAAGAAATGTCCTTGATTCTTTTTTTTAAAAGACAGATATCAGAGAAATGTCACAACCTACATGTGCTGAAACCATGTTTGCTTTTTGTTCTGCTTGTCATTTACTGATTCTTTCTTTCAATATTTATTCTGTAGTTCTGAATACTCAATAAAGAAGTTCGTAACATCCATGATCATTTCTCTACATGTTCAAAAACTTGCTATTCTCAGAATGTAAGATGTAATCCACAGTGTGATCTGTCCCTTAAAAATTCTTGCTAGTCAGTTTTACACAGTTGGATGTTGAAAACCAGAGTTGCCCAAGCCATCCTGCAGACTGCTTGCACAAAAGGCTAATTTTGTGCACAAGTCAGTCTGGCCCATTGCTCGTAACTCTGTTTAAAGGAAGGACACAACAGCTTTTCCAGGCAGCTGTACCAATTTGTGAGCACATTGAGGTGGGCTAAGCAAACTGCTTTACTCCTGACCCCAGAGGGGGTAACTGAATAATTTCTTTATTTTAGGATGTTTAGGAAACCCCGGGTGGAAAAGTACTTTTTGCACTTGCCACATGAAGATCTATTAAAATTCAGTAAAATGCTTAGCTCTTTTAAAAGACATGGATGTTCTTGAGAACTGTATTCATTATGTGTACAGTTCATATGTATGCCCAAAGGATACATCTTTATGTCAAAGAGATTCTTGACCGTTCATATCTGTATTTTACTGTCAAAGGAATGGGAAACTCTGGTCTTAGCCTTACCACATAGAGGTCAATTTAATTGGTCCCCAGATGATACTACACTATTCAAGATGAAGTGGAACTTGTTTGCATTGCAGTTCATCTTGAATCATGATGTTTGTGTGAAGTGAACCTGAAAAGCTAGGTAAAATGTACAGGTTGTGAACTCTAGCTAGCAAGCTCTGAATCACTAAAATCACATCCAGTGAAGTCATGCAAAACATTAAGTTATTCTATACATAGAACTTACTATGCTGCTTATTAGAAATGTTTGTATAGTATACACCCTTAAAAAAATATTTTACCATAAAATTCTGAAGAAACATTATTTGTAAAAAGTAATTGAACAGAAACAGTTTAATGAAGGTATGATATCAGCCAGGGGAAAAAAAAAAAGAAACCCAAAACTTATACCACTTCAGAAATCAGGCAGCTATATAGTATGCCTCTTTACACCTTATATGGGTTCTGGCTGAGGAAGAATTCCTGAATGGAAAAAGGACTTCAGTTATCTCTGATTATGACTTGGTATGTATGTAAGTCATTTACATATCTGAGCCACCTTGTGGATTAATACAACTATTTTGGCAGATAATATATTCTTTCTCTAATTGTAGTAATATTTCTTAAACGTGAGTTTTTAACATAAGAAATGCAATGGAAGAGTGTATTTTTCTTTACTGTTTCATTTTAGGATGTTACGAAAGAATAGAGTACTTATATGCATACAGTGAAAAAAAGGCATCTGCTTTACATAAAAGTATAGCCTGACTTTCTAATTAATAACTTTGAAATATTTTATTTTCTTTACTTATTACTGTTGGCTATGAAGTCTTTGTTAAACATCTCTGAAATGTAAATGTATGATCTCTCCCACCCCCCTGCCAGCCCAAAAACATCTACCGTTTTTTTCAGGCAGCTATTAGGATTACGGGGAATGACTCAGAAAATTAATTAAAAATTGAATATACACCAAGGGTTATAATTTACATCCCATCAGGTTCAAAATATTTTCCTTAGTTCATAACATGTTCCACATGTGTGTTAAAATTCAAGAAAATTAGTCTCAGCCCTATATATTATATTTCAGTTTTTTATTAAAAAGTTGTTTTAATACTTTCATTAAGTGGAACATTTATTTAGATATTAAAGGAAATTATGTTGAAAATGTAAGTGATCTATTTGACACCAAAAGGGGAAAGAGACAGTAACAATTTTAATTAAAAATTCAATCCTAACAGGGTTTGCCCTCGTCAACTTAGAAATATTGCACAGACACTTTATTAAATTACAAAGTATCTGGTTAACAGCTATTCACTATGTTATGTGCTAAATCATCCTTCTCCACACCAGATCCAGTCTGTATAAAAGTCGGTGGCAAAACTCTGGCTCTGGAGGGTAACAGATTGAATTTATGACTTTGTGGTCATTCCCTCAATGAGATAAAGTGATGTGGCTGGACTTTCTTTAAATCAGGCTAGATGGACCTACAAGGGAAAAAGAGGAATGTGACATAAACAGGTGTGCCTGTTGTCCTCTGTGCCAGTCTCTGGCCATCACTACCAGAGTATATATAGGACACGTAATTTTCCATTTCTGCTGTAATGGTGTTTGTTCTCCCTATCTTGTTTTAGAGGAAAGATAATACTTGTTTATTGGAAGAAGCTATCAACAGCATACTAATTTGGAGCAAGGAGAGAAGGATGGAGCAATCTGAAGAAGCTGTGGGTATGTTTGAAGGTGTTTGAGATTTCAGGGTCGGAATGCAATTAACAGTTGAGGCAGGGAAGTGTCTCTGTCCCTGCTTATGTACATGTGCAGCAAAAACATTTGGGCTTAGTGTGAATCTAAGGCTTAAAAAAAGCTGTTCCTCTCCCTGTTTCTGCCATTGACCTTGGAGTATTGTCTTGTGTAAGTCCTTTCACCTCTGAGTGTTTTTTTTTTTCCTTCTTTTCTTCTTAGCCTTTCTCTTTCTTTCCATTAGAACGGCGAGGCTTAGGAGAAGGAGTGTCTCATGGTAGATGTAGCTACACTGCAAAATGAAACTCTCTTATTAGCTAGGACCTATATATGGAGCTGTAATATCAATAATTAATAATAAGCAATGCTGGTTCATGAACTGTGCCCAATTCCTGATTCATTAGAACTAAAATTTATCCTAACTGGGTCCTGAAATCCCTGTAGACAGCCCATACAAACCTTCTTACAGCCCTACCATCCGTTTGACTAGTTCATATTATCATCTGATTTAATCTTTCCAGAACAAAATGACCCCGTGCACATCAGCAAAAGAAATAGATTGACATCAGCAAAAACTAGGGCAGTATAAGCTGTACCCTAGCTGGTAAAATATCATCCAAGGAATTCTTAATTCCTGTAGCAGTTTGTAATGCAGTATAAATTGAATAAAATTGTCACAGGACATGGAAGTGACTCTCATTTTTGTACTTTCAAGAGATGAACCATTCTTTCCATATTCAGACAGACGAAATACATGGCTGTAATGCTTCTTTTTGTCTAAAATTCTTAGCAGTAAATTCAGCAGCTAGGAAAAAGTGGAACGGCAAAGGAATCTGGATGTCTGAATCAGGCCACCTGCCTGATCCTCCAGGTCCTGAGTTGAGGAAAACTAATTTTTATTTCATTTTTCGCCAATTAAAATAGTCTGGATGGTGAGAAACCTCTCCCTTTTCCCAGTTTTCCAGCTTACTGGGCTGTTTCTCGGCCGCTTTCCCTCAGCCCCGGCTGCCGGGCAGCATTTTGCCCTTTCTGGGCCAGGCTTTCCCCGCCCGTGGCTGAGAGGCTCAGCTGTGCCCTGCGCTGGGGCTGTTGGAGCCGCCTGGACCCGGCTGTGGTCGGCACGGGGCAGCCCCGCGCCCTCACCACAGGCAGCGCTCCATGACCAACACCTGGGCACTTGCACCAGTACAGTCATATTCTGAAAAAAAGTTAAAACAAATCTTGGCTGGCGGTGGAGCTGGCAGCAATCATAGAATGATAGAATTGATTAGGTTGGAAGGCACCTTCAAGATTATTGAGTCCAAGCACCTACCTAACAGTGACAAAAACCATCACTAAAGCCATGTTTTAAATACCTCCAGGGACGATGACTCAACCACTTCCCCGGGTAGCCTGTTCCGATGCTTGATAACCCTTTTGGTGTAGAAAGACCAGTGCTCCAGACCCCTCACCAGCTTCATTGCCCTTCTCTGGAAACACTCCAGCACCTCAGTGTCTTCTCTGTAGTGAGGAGCCCAAAACTGAACACAGAATGTTTGACAACAAAACATACTGTTGTTTTGGAGACCTGTGCTGTGTCTTCTTTCCTTTCTTTTGCTGGGGTGTGTGTTATTAAAATACAACCCTCTCCCCTCCCTCTCCCTCTGTCTCTCTTTCTCACTTTCCTTTTCCCTTTCTATTTTGACTGCTTTTCATTTGATCTTATGCTGTGTAAGGTTTTAACATTGGGGAAGCCTTTTTATCTCAACCTGAGGAAAGGGCAACATAAGAAAGTATCTGTTTTGTTCTTTGAGCGGAGCCTGTGCTATCAGGGACCACTGTGCCATTTGGGAGATAACCCTGTCTTTGCTTCTTGAGCTCCATCTGAAAGGACAAAGTAAAAGCCTGTGGTTTTGTGTGAGCTGAGCTCATGCAACCAGGGAATATACCATCAGGGAGCTGCCTGCATGCCTCGCTGGTACTGTCATAACGCAGCTGAAGACCCAGATACTACCTTGAACAAATGTATGTATTTTGTTTTAGTTATTACATTTGTGCCTGTCCTGCCAGAAGGAATTCTGAAGTGGCTGTTTTTGTTTTCCTCAGAAGTGCAAACATATAAGCAATGCGTAAAACACGCAGAGAAAACAAAAAAAAATGAACAAAACCCCCACCCTAAAATCCAAACATAGAGCCTGATTCCCCACTGTGCCTTATTTTGGATGAGTAATTTACTTTATGTCCTTTGCGATCTACTTTCCAGGAGCTTGAAGAAACCAAGTCTCTAAGCATCTGTAGTTCTGCTTTGCTTGAGAATTTTTGAAAACAGAGCCAAAGGAGCACAAAACATTAAGCCTAAATTGTGTATATTTACTTTGTAGTACTTTTCTCTAATAGCAGGTGCTATGCATAATACAAGGCAGAGATCATTAAGGCCTTTTAAGCACTTTAGTACTTAATTTTTATTAATTTAGACTCGGGAAATTACTCACCATTCTCTTTCTTTCATTTTTTTTCCATTGTGAAGAAAAGTTCTAAGTTTACGAAATGTTTACAAGAATTCAGACCAGGAGAGAAAGCAGGAAAGCTTAGTCAGGTAAAATAGAAGAAAATGTGCTCCAGTAGCTAATAAAAATATGATCATTTAAAGCACCAGTCTCCAAACAAATACCCTAGTATTTATAGTGTAGTTTAAACAAACAAACAAACCCAAGACTTTAAGAAATTATGCTTAATTGCTCCTGTAATACTTCTATGCCAAAATGATATTCCTGGAAATAAAAAAATAAGTTTCTGACTTCTGTTCATCACAGAAACAGCATTGAGATTGTGAGCATTTAGATATCTTTCTGCCACTGCTTATTAGAGCTGATCAGACACTTGATATATGTTCAAGTAGAAAACTAGAAATATCAAAAAGTAATTGTCAGTGCAGCACAGCCAGTTAGCTATTGTTGTTCAGTCTCTTCATAGCTCTAATTTCAGCATTTCAAAATAGATTTTCATTGTGAACTGGAATGAAAAAGCAGAATATGGAAAAAGTCTGGTAAGAAAAAAATTCAGGAAAACATTTCGTGAAGGCATGAAGAATTTTCATTTATATCATGCTCTAACCTTCTAATTTATTTGTATAGCATTGTGTATTAATGCATAAAACTTATTATATAATGAAGATGATTAGAGGGTTGGAGCACCTCTCCTATGAGGACAGGCTGAGGGAGCTGGGACTGTTCAGCCTGGAGAAGAGAAGACTCCGGGGAGACTTTATTGCAGCCTTCCAGTATCTGAAGGGAGCCTACAGGAGAGCTGGAGAGGGACTCTTTGTCAGGAAGCATAGTGATAGGACAAGGGGTAATGGTTTTAAACTAGAAGAGGGGAGATTTAGATTGGATAGTAGGAAAAAATTCTTTCCTGTGAGGGTGGTGACGCACTGGAACCGGTTGCCCAGAGAAGTTATGGATGCCCCTTCCCTGGAGGTGTTTAAGGCCAGGCTGCATGGGGTTTTGAGCAACCTGCTCTAGTGGGAGATGTCCCTGTCCTGGTTAGAACTTGATGATCTTCAAGGCCCCTTCCAACTCTAACCATTCTATGATTCTATTAGAATAAAAGTTAAAACTTAGCAATCTGAACTGTAGGATTAACACAACAGATTTGTCATGAATCAAGTAAAAATACTAATTATTCAGTTGGAGTCTTTTCCACAAAAGATGTCATCAGTATGATTATCCAAGAAACACTTCCATGTGATAAAAGTGCACTGTTCAACTTTTCCTTCACAAATATTTGAAGTGGTACAAGCACATAAGCAGCACTTGAGGTTGAAAATAGCTTGGCCTGTGGGAAACAGCTTGTCTCATATTATTGAAGCAACAGCAGAAAATTAATGTCTCTCTCAGCACTAACCCAGTCAGCAATATGTGCTCCAAATGAAGTAGAAGGGGGAAAGGGGGAATGTATCATATAGATTGCACTTTTGTGTTATGACTCACATCAACCTCTGTGCTGAAACCGCCATATATGAATTCTACCAATACTGAAATAGACTTTTTTTTTTTTAAACTAAACTATAATTACACCATCTGAGCCTGCTATTATAATTACAACAGTTCAACTCCATTAGGAAAACCCTTTCATTTTAACTTCAAGATGGAGTTAACTTCACCAACATTCAAGAAGGGAACTAGAGAAAACTGAAACGAAATGTTAATGTCACTGGGGTATTTATAAGAGGTTGAGGTTTATTCCACTGTCAATAACTAGCTAATAATTTTTGGATCTTTAGGCAACACAGTATTTCTCAAGAACACTCAGTGAATTCAGTAAATCATATTTTTTAAGGCTGGCTTTTTTTTTTTTTTTCAGTGTCATATGGGCTCAAAATATTGCAATTATTCTAGTCATGAGTGGTTGTTACAAGCTACAGAGCAACAAGAAAGAAAGGTGTATCTGCACAGGCCTTTGCATGTTGATACACAGTCTACTTCTCTCAAATGCATATGAATGTGAGCCTACTCAAAATCCAAAGCATAAGTCATCATAGAAAGATGCAGACTGGTTATCCAAGGTATTTCTCTCCACCCATCTTCTACTTTTATGGAATCTATAGACAACTCACTTCCTTTATCTTTTCTGGGAGCAGGAAAGGGAGAGTTTCACATTCCCCACCAGCCCCTGGTTGTTGGTGAGAATGAGGTCCAGCATTTCACTTTTCCTCATTGGGTCCTCTATCTCTTGGAGAAGGAGGTTATTACTGATGTATTCCAGGAACCTCCTGGATTCCTTATGCCCTCCTGTGTTATCCCTTCAACAGATATTGGAGTAGTTGTGGTCCCTCATGAGGAAAGGAAGTTGTGAACGTGAGGCTGCTCCTATCTGTCTACAGAGGGCATCATCTACTCCGCCCTCCTGGTCAGGTGGCCTGCAGCAGACTCCCACTGTAGTGTCATGTGTCACTGCTCTCCCTTTGATCCTGACCCATAAGCTCTTGATTGACTCCTCATCCATCCCCGGATGGAGCTCCATTCATGTCAGGTGGTCATTAACATAGAGGGCAACACCCCCTCCTTGTTTCCACTGCCAGTCCTTCCTAAAGAGCCTGTATCCTTCCATTCCAACACTCCAGTCATAGGAGCCACCCCACCATGTCTCTGTGATGACAATAAGATCATATTCCCATAGGCAAGTGCACATCTCTAATGCCTCTTGTTTATTCCCCATGCTATGTGTGTTTGCATAAAGGCTTTAAGTTGGGCCCCTGACGAAGCTGACTTATTGGCTGGAGTGGCTGGAATTTCTGTGTGTTGTACATCAGGTGCTGTTTTGATCTGTTCTTCATCTCCAGTCTCTGGGAATCTATTACTGGCACTGGCATCAAACTATTAGGAGAGGATGGATGAGGTTCCTCTCCCCCAGCAACTTAAATTCAAAGCCCTCCTCACAAAGGTGGCAAAGCCTTAGACCAATGATGCTCTTCCTCTTCCCTGACAGATGGGCCCTGTCAGCCTGCAGTAAACCTTGTTTCTCAAAGGGAGTCCAACAGTCTAAGTAGCTGAGCACCTTGTGGCACCAATCCTGTAGCCATTTGACTATAGGAGCCTGTTGACTCAGCAGATTTAGCTGGCCTTTTCAAACCCCTTCTCTTTGACCAGGAGGACTGTCGATACAATAAGATAACAGCTATCTGTTATGCACAGCTATAATGTCAATATGCAGTTGTCTATATATTAAATTCATACCAGCAGAAAAAAGAGCACATGCAATTGCTGTTGAAAGATGTGTTTTGTTCCTCTTCCCCAGACAGTGCTTCTGTCATACTGAAAGGATTAGAGTAAGATCAGTACCATTGCAACCATTGTACAAAATCTTCAGCTCTTTGAGATGCCCTGATGTAAAAAACAACTATTCTGTCAAAAAAGTGAACATGTAAAAAAGTTTTTCAAGTTTTCCTCAATTCTGCTAATGGTCAGGAAATTTCAAGCATGTTCATGCTGCTTAATATAATTTAAAAAAAAAAAAAGTATAATCAAGCACCATATTTCTACACCATTAGATTCTCTGGTAATATCTTTATCGTTAGCAACAATATTTCACACACATAGAGAATGTAGGTGAAATATTTGAAAGGCTGTATCCTTTCTATGATTCTTTTATGATTTTGTTTTTAGATTCTTTTGAAGCTGAACATAAGAATGCATGTGTTTACAGGCAGTAGACATATTGAGTGTCGTTCCTTGTGACTGTTGATTCTGTCATCAGGTGACTCCACATCATATTTCTTACTTCTTTTTAGTCTAATGGGGACAGAAATTTTTTTATTTTAATTTGTTGAAAGTTCGTGCTTATCTGTGTCTCAATATTTATTTCTCTCTCAAGTTTTTCTTTCAAATTTCAAGGGTTATTTTGTATAGAAATATATTACCTCTTTGACCTTCACTGTCATTCGGGTTTTTACTTTGTCTTCTGTGTATTTACTTGTGGCATTTGTTCTGCTTGGTACTTTTGCTGTTCTTTTTATTTCCTTTGTTCTCTTTTGGTCTCCTTTATACATGTATGTTTTTAGTACTCTGGAAAAATGCTCATCTGCATTCTTAAGGCTTACACTGATGCTAAAATTCCTCCCACTTTGAGATTTTAGGAGTTTAAAGATTTCTGGTATGGGGATTGCAATGTATTTTTAGAACATTTTCTCTGATGTTTTTTTTTTTTGCCATGCTCCCGTTAACAGCTGTCCTCCTGTTTCTGGATCTACACTCATTTTGCTAAATTAATATTTTTTTTTACCTCCCTACATAGTTTCTTTCAGCTGCTTCCCATATCTCACTTAGCTATTCTCATTAATTCTGAACTTTCCTTCCATTATATTAAATTCTAAAAATACCATTCTGTAATTTCACTGCCTTGGATAAAAATATTAAATGATTTGAAATTATCATGTATTAAGGGCAAAGAATGATAAACTGCTGTGCTAGATAGAAATTTAGTACCTCAGAAAAATAATATTTCACAATAGATGATATGTTTGTAAGTATATAATGATCTTCCTAATATCTTCTTGTAGAGGTTTGGGAGACTAGCTAGAAGTGTTTGTGCTGTCGTGTGTATATATAGGATATGTATGATTACAATGTATTTTTCTATTTGAACAAAGAAGTTTCTTTTCAGAAAAAAAAAAAAAAAAAAAAAAAAAAAAACATAGAAAAGCAGATTTTCATCTCATGAAAATCAACTATTTCTTTTGTGTAGATTTTTTCCCATGACCTCTTTTTCTGAACGAAAGAATAGGCAGGGAAAAAAACATCAACCAACCCCAAAACCCAAACCAGTGATGCATGGTAAGCAATGCTCCCCAAGCATTTTCCATTCATGGGTCCATGATATTTTGATCTGATTATCCACGATGTCCTAATAAAGGCACAGGCATCCTGCAACTTGAGACAAGAGCTTGCCAACATTTTGTCTTGGCCAGCACATTCCCCTCCTGTCTGCCATGAAACACTGCATGGCCTTAGTAAATGATGGGCACGGGTACGTTTGCCCCATGGAATGCAATCTTCCCTTTGATGTTAGTTACAAAATAAAACATGCTGGTTGTCTAGAGCAGGTAAGGATCATATACAGCTATGTGCATAAAACTGCTGGGATAAAGAGGAAACTGTGCAGGAGCAAGAAGCTGTCCTTGTGTCTTTGCCTGGGGTAGAAATTACCCTAGTAACTAGTTTCTTTCAGATTTTCAAATATTTATTCCAGTATAAGTGATATTACACTATCAAAAGTATTTTTATTGCTTATATAAACTCTCTCCCTAGCATACTCCATTTATGTACCCAAAGCCTTGAAGCACATTTTTCTGTCATTATTTTAAAGTGTGAATGACTCCTTTTTAAAGAATAGAGCTAAAATACTGGTTTTATAAAAGCAATGGACATTGAACTCTTATTTATCCTTGGGCTTACTAGGGATGGCAGGGAGGTTCAGAACATCTCTGTCCTACCCATGATTCAAACCTGATCTACAGAGATTGTCTTTTCTTTCTGAGTGAAAGATAATTCAGTCTGCAGAACTGAGCTTGACAGAATTTTTTTTGTCGATTATGTATGAAGTTTTGAGATAAAGAATTCTATCCACCAGGGAGCATGGATAAAACCCTCAAAATTCAATTGCTTTGAGGTCTTAAAGATCCTTAAAAATTTGAGTGGATTCTTGTCTATTGAAAGCCTAAAACTTCATTTAACAAGATAGCTCAACTCAAATTAATATTACAAATTATTTACTTTGGTAAAATTAAACATACTTATTTCCATGAAAGATCAGGAACTAAGTCCTCTGCTTATTTCTAGAGTTATAAACCTTTCTTCCAGGAGAACTTCAATTACTTGGGAGAGATTTTCCACCTTGTTGATTTTTGTATCATACCCCTTTCTCTGTTCTTTATTCTGTGAAGGAAGATGCCACCAATCAATTAAGTTTTTAATTTGCAGTCCTAAAGACACCTGTATCTAGTGTGACTACAACCACAGAGGTGGTGGAAACTGAAGCAAAATCCAGATCCATTTATATGTGTGGTTCAAAGCCCATGCATTCTTCTATTCCTTCTGTAACAACTGAGCAGGGACTATATTTTCTTGCATTAATTGTTATTGAAAAGTAGATATGTCTTTATGTATTTTCTCCCTCAGTGATGTTTTACTAATACAAAGCAAACTAAGTAAGGATGTCTATTTTGGGTAAGAAATGCTAGCAATAGATAACTCCTCTCTGGGTAGATATGATCTGAGTGGTAGGAAAAGTACAGTAAAACAAAGGGCATGAAAATCCCTGTACTTTTTGAGCTTCCAAATCAGTTATGGAAAAACAGTCACAAACAGCAGAATAAAGTAAATTGATAGCAAAACCAAAAATAAACTCTGACCTTTCATACAAAACCTCCCTGGCATGCAAGGACTCAGGGTGAGTCAGGAGATAAAACTGGTGTAGCCCTGTCTTCTTTAATTACTGCAGTGTCAGTTCAATGATTCTGTGAATAAAAAAAGCTTTTCTTCTTTTTTATTTTCTTCCCAAGCTAGCTGACATATAATCTTCCTTGTCCTGTTCACCCTCAGCAGAGAAAAACATGTTAGAGACTTCATGCATGAAGTGTGTGACATTTTGATGCTTTGATCTGACTGCTGAACACATAACTGGTTAGGGCAGAAGTGAAACTTTTGGAGTGTAGTGTTCTAACCAAACAATGTGTACTGTGTCTGTAAATATGTGTGCTTATGTGTAGATAAGCATATGTATCCATATGTACCTATTGTCTTTAAAATTTCAATTTTTTTTTTCTTTTATTTCTCACATCTTAAAACCAGCTCGTATTTGATCTCTATGAAGAGTCCCCTTATGTGGCCCTTTTCATCTTTCAAATTTTCATTGACATGAGTTTTAAAAATTATGCATGAGCTCTTAGAGTAACTCAAGACTGGTGCACGAACTGTAGATTTCATCACTGCCAGTTTATCATTTTTACACAATTTCTGCAGGTTACTCCCCTGATTTTTAAACACAATCCAGCATGAGTGTCTGTATAGAAAGTTAACAATAAATAGAGAAAAGAGAAGAACTTTTCAGTCTATTGTATGCTAATGGAGAGAAAGCAGTGAGCAATATTAACCCCTCCACACCCACCCCTGTTCACTACCTGGACCCTGGAGCTACTGATGGAGTTCACAGATTAAAGTCTTCCTAAGAACTGTAAAAACAAAAGCACAATCATGATACATTAGCAGCTTTTGAGCTGTGTTACCTGCATTTGATATGTTGTCAATATGAAGTTCACAAATAGACTTTATACTGTATTATATAAGTTTAAATTAAACTAAGGCTAGAAAAAGTCTTAGATTAAATCATAGCGTGCTCCTAGGGAGAGACACTGTCTCCCACAACATCCTCATAGGTAAATTTAGGAAGTGCGGGTTAAATCAATGAACAGTGAGGTGGATTGAGACTTGGTTGAATGGCAGAGCTCAGGTAGTTGCTGTGATCAGCAGCACAGTCTAGTTGGAGGCCTGTAACAGTGTTCCCCAGGAGTCAGTACTGAGTCAGGTCTTGTTCAACACATTCCAATGACCTGGATGAGGGGACGGAGTACACCCTCAGCAGCTTTGCTAATGACACAAAAGTGGGAGGAGTGGCTGATGCTCCAGAAGGTTTTGCCACCATAGAGTGAGACTTGGACAGGCTAGAGAGTTGAGTGGAGAGAAACCTAATGAAATTCAGCAAGGACAAGTTAGGGTCCTGCACCTGGGGAGGAATGACCCCATGTACCAGTACAGATTAGGGGTTGATCTGCTGGAAAGCAACTCTGCAGAGAGGAACCTGGGAGTCTTGATGGACAACAAGATGATGAGGCAGCAATGTACCCTGTGGCCAAGAAGGCCAAGGATGTCCTGGGGCACATTAGAAAGAGCATGGTCAACAGGTTGAGGGAAGTCATCCTCTCCCTCTGCTCTGCCTTGATGAGCCCATATCTGGAATACTGTGCCTGGTTCTGGGTTCCCCAGTTCAAGAAGGTCAGGGAACTATTGGAGAGAGTCTAGTGGAGGGTTACAAAACTGATCAAGAGAATGGAGCACCTCGTTTATGAGGAAGAGTTGAGAGACCTGGGTCTGTTTAGCCTGAAGAAGAGAAGACTGAGAGGGCTCTCATCAATCCTTGTAAATATCTAAAGGGTGAGTATTATGAGGATGGGGCCAGACTCCCTTCAGTGGTGCCCAGTGACCCAACAGGGAAATGGGGATAAACTGCAGCACAAGAAATTCCATCTCAACATGAGGAAAAACTTCTTTGCTTTGAGGGTGAGGGAGCACTGGAATAGGCTCCCCATAGAGACTGTGGAGTTTCCTTCTCAGGAGGTATTCAAAACCCACCTGGTTGTGTTCCTGTCCAGACTGCTCTATGAAAGCCTGGTTTCACAGGAGGGTTGGACTGGATGATCTCCAAAGCTCCCGTACATCCCCCGCTATTCTGTGATTGTGTGATTCTGCAAGAGTAGTCTATTAAATGGTTAATGATAACCTAAGGTCTTCAGCGTTAGCAGTTTATTCATTTTAGCTAGAACAAAAGTCTCTTATCTCAGAAACAAGTAGACTTTTATAATCTTATGCCTGGTGACTAAAGTGAGACATTGTGCAATGCATTAGTATCTATTAATATTATTATTAGTGTCATGGACGTTCATTAAATAATTGTAAATATATTTGGGAATATCTTAACACACAGCTTGCAGCTAAACCCATACAGGTTAAATCATGATGTGGTACTTTTTATTAGGAAATATTTTTTTTATTTTTATTTGAGACTTTATTTCTCAAAATTAAATAACATCAGAGAAGTCAAAGTTAGTCAAACACAAATATTATAGCTGTGGCCAAAGTAAGATATAATTAGAACTGCATGAATAAAGAGTAACAACAGTTATTCATCTGTTTACAGGCTTATTCTGAAATTCATAGAGCAAAAACTTGGCCTCCATCTGCAATATAATCATCATGTGCAAAACTGAAGAACACAGTAAATTATTATGCTGGCTTGCACCAACTAATGCAGAGTTGCCTTTTTAAGGAGCTAACGATTATTAATGCATCTTTCTAATTGTCTCCTTTACATTTGGCAGTGTCACACAGCAGTTACCTGGAAGTGCCTTTTGCAGCTGACTGCTGTTTTCCAATTAATAAGCATTCACCTGTCGATTGAGTTTTCTTCTCTTGCTCCTAAGGAAGATGGTAATTCTACTATCCTAAAATGGCCAGGTATGTGTCTCAGAGGCAACACTATTGTTTACAGGATTTTGTGGATGAAAAGCACTGATGTGCTGTATCCTTTAGTAACAAATGACGGGGATGTTTTAACAGCTTTGTATTACCTTCTGACATGAGATCCATTAAGATGTCAGAGCTGCAGCTGTGTGCTAATAATCTCTTTCACCTCACTTTTGTGTTTTGGGGAGGGGAAGGATATTGGATCAGATGCACTCCCAGGGAATGGGATGAATCTGTTAATATTGGTACATGCACAGAAGACATTTCATTCATTGCTGATCTTCAGTCTGTTGAGGTCACTAGAAAAACTTCCATTGACTCAAGTGATGCTGGATCAAGCTCTCAGAGAGCTGATAAATGTTATCTAGTCCTTGTCAAGAATGAAAACAGAAAGAAAGTGTGAGCTACAAAAGCCTAAACTACTTCTATCTGCAAAGAAAATGTCTACCTCCAACTTTTTTAAAGCAGAGGAAGTTTCAGCAACCAGTAACAACTAAGGAATAATAATAAATCATTTTTCCTAATTGTATTTTTTTTTCTGTTTTCTGTTCTTGCTGTTTCTCATTGAACATTTCTTGCTACCTTTTTTCTTTCTCACTTCCCAGGGTCTTTAGCTAACCTTCAGGCTCCCAAACATGCCATTCAGTATTTTTTTCACCTTTTAGAAAAGAGTATACTCCCTTCCCACTTTGGCCCTTCTTCACAGATTTTTTTTTTTTCCTTGTGTTGACTTCTGTCCTATCTGCTTTTACTGCTAGTTTTGTACTAAATTTGCTGTCCTTTCTGTCTCAGTGGTTACATCAGGTCTCAGAAATGTCTTTGGAACCCTGAACTTTTGAAATAATTCTGTGACTTAAAAGTCCTGAAACTTCCACTCGCTACTAAATAGACAGCATCTTTTTTCAGTCATCCAGTGGAAAGGAGGTATCCAGGAACTGAGACATATTATGAATTAATTACTTTTCATCTTACCAAAATAAATGGGTTTTGGTTCTGTGATAATATATCAGACTTAGCACTGTAACTATTAAGTGAATTAGCTTGTCTACCTATATTCCAATTTCGTTTACAGTAAAACATTCTTATGTCTTCTGTTTAGTCTAACCTAATTTCAAATGAATCCTTGAGTTGACCCTTAACCTGGGTGATTTTTTCCAGTCTGTAATAGTTCCTTTGTCTATCAGTATTTACTGAAACATTTGAATGAATGTTATAGACCTGTAACTCAAATGCACTATATATAGCAAATGAATTCACAGTGTTTAGCTGTGGTGTTCTAGGAATTGTTTTGGTATGCACAGATAGCTGTCCCCCAGTTAACCTAGAGGGTAATCAGAAGATACCCTAGTGCCATTAACTTTAGGTTCTTGCAGCCACCGGCCATTTGCTTCCAAAGAAAAACAGCAAGACTTAAAAGCACACCATTACAAGATCAGCATGAAAATCCTATTAAATCTCACAGCACGTAAAGATTATATGAAGGTTACCAAGGTGCATATTATCATTTTCTATGAACACACACACACACAAACACAGACAGAGGCATATGTATACATTTGTTCTGAAGGATTTTTTTTCTACACTAAGCAAAAAAGGGAGAAAACGAAAAATTTCTTACTGCATCACAACCCGTAACTTTCGGCGTTACTTGCCATCAGAAAATGGCAACTGGGCTGTACACTGAGCTAGGTTACCTAAGTTTGGGTGCTACATTTTCAAAATAAAAGTGTATCACTTTGAGCCAGATTGCTCAACTATTTTTCTGTTCTTGAGGTGCTGAAACACATTACAGTAATTTATTTTTCTGTCTTCAGCAAGTATTAACGCCTGAAGATGGGTGCCTAGCTAGAGGAAAACAAATTTCAGTTTTATGCTGCATACCAGGTGTGTACCATGGCCTGTGCAAGAGCACAGGATCCATACTGCAGGATCCATACTGGGAAGCCGTCAGAGTACGATGTAGTTCCTTTCCAATCTTGACAGACAGGCTTTCTTTACTACTTTTAAAACCAAGGTGCAGGAATACAGAGCAGGGATAGAGGCAGGGAGTTGCATGACTGCGCTCCCACTTTAAATACAAAGTATAACCTTGGGGTTCACTTTAGATGACACTAGAAAGGTTGCGTATGACGGGAAATTAGACGGGTCTCAGTTGCACAGCTAGCCTTCCTACTTCTCTGGTGTGATTCTCAGTAATGTTCTTATAACAGAAAATAGTTTAGTGTTAAAATACATTCACAGAATTAAGTTTTCCTACTTTATCATTTAAAGTTAAAGTGCAAAGAATTTCTGACAAATGAGGACCTTTCTTGTCAATTTACCAGTCTCTTATGAGAACAGGAATGTGGAGCTGCCCGTAGATGCAGCAGTAAGATTTTATATCTTCATTGAGATTTGACTTTCTAAGATATTTTTACATGGAGTTAGTGTTCAAAAGCTGCTTGCACAGTTCTTCATCCATGTATCAAACCTCATCTGTACAAGTTGCTCTTCATCAAGTGTGGAAGAGAATCAGCTGATGGCATCAATATTTTGCGACAGATGCAAATAAAAGCTAAATAAAACCATCAAACTGATTTACACTAGCAGAAACTGAAGACAGATATCCAGAATATTGCAGCTAATGTGTTAATATTCTTGCTTAACATCGTCTTGAGACTGTGTATGTATACTCTTGTTCTTATTCTTATCTTTTTTTAGATATCAGCATTCATAAATTTCTCTGGAAAGTAGATAAGAAGGAAGATCATGATAAGCAGTGCTTTGGGTGTTAGTGATAGAAATTGGGCTTGCTGCCAACATAAAGGTATTTAGAGCCTGTACACCAATGTGGTGCTTGTTTCCTTCCTCTGAGAAACAGCTGCATATAGCCTTAGATTAATTGGAATGTGAAAAAAACAACCCTCAATTTTATGCAGCTAATGTTTTATAAAATATCAAAGCAGTTTATGTACTATCTAATGAACTACAGAGTACAGTCTAAGTTACTTTTATCTTTGTATACACAGGAGAAATACCAAAACTTTGTGATCATTTAAGATAAGTCTTCCTAAAATGATTCAACAGTACAATAAGTAACCATCTTATGAAACTCGTTTAACACTGTTGTCCCTGTTCACAGAACGAATTTCAGTCCTATAGATAGAATGAATTCATTTTAAACTGTTATCATGATTACAGGTCTCGCTGCACATCTGTTGTCCTTTTGGTCTCTATAAGTGTATCCACTGATGTACCAATTTTCAGGCTTCTACCAGTCCTAACCCAGAAATTATCTTAAACACAGTGTATGCATAGCTGTTGTACTTGCTCACAGGCCTCTGCATATAAGTAATGAGTACGACGATCAGACAAATTTTGTAATAAAATTTAAGTGAAGACAGCAAGCAGATAAAAAATACTTTAAAGAAGGAGGCGGCACACAAGACTCTCTAAATTGTTGATTAATTTGTAGTGACCTGGAGTGGACCAGGATTTTCAAAAAACCTTTAAAAGCCTATGTCCCTTTATTTCTGTCTATTAATCATCTACTTGAGAAAAAGGAGAATGTTTTTAATTTCAAGTGTTTTAAATTTTTAGTGCTTTTGTTTCCACTGTTCAGCAACAGTAAGTGGGACAACAGGTAGGAGGATAGATGGGGACAACTTAAAATTATGAAAGCTAAGAATTCAGCTTTGTTTAAATAAAGCAATTGGCTTGAAAATCGACTTAACTCACCACCATTGAGGATTTTCTTCTTAGTTTCCATCCATCTCAAATTAAACCAGCTCAATATTTTAATCAGCATATGGTTTTCATAAATTTATAATGTATATACTTAATTCCATGATGGCTGTATTTTTGAATATAAGTTATATTCTTCAATGTCTTTTATCTAGGTCCCAAAACAGTTGTATTTTTAAGGATAGGTGGTAAACATTGAAATTTTAATAGTCTTGTATGTTATTCCTCTACAGAATACTGCACTTTGAGAATATTTTACTGCCTTATTCTAGACAATATGGATAGAAATTGATGCAACTGCACTCACTTCAAAGTACCATTGATATTTTTTTTCAAATTCTGTGATTCTTGAAGGACTTACGTATGTGCTTAACTTTCTCCTTTTTGGCCAAGCACTTTCAAATATGTGGGACTACAACGTATATACATTTAAGTATGGAAGGTTTTGTCCCTGTAGTTGGGCCTTGTTTTTCATCTGATCCGGGACAGAAACTTTGGTCTATTATTCTGTATCCTGATGAAAGCACCGATTAGAAGCACGCAAGCAAAGAATGAAATATTGCTTAGTTAAATCAATTTCCATCTCGCTCTTGATTTTTGTCATGTTTGGCAGTTGGGTTACCAAAGCTATTTACTTGTCAGCAAAGATTTGTTTCCTCGCAACCTTTCTTATCCTCTTCTATGACTTAGAAAGGAACACATAATACTGAATTACTTTAGGCTGTGATGGGCAAAAGAGCAGGATTATGGTTTAACTACAAGATCGAGCAGGAAGAGAAAATAGGCTGAGAAACATATTGTATTACATGAAAGTATCAATACTGCAAATGCAAAGAGCAGAGAAGATGCTCCATGTGTGGAGCTGAACATAAGGGGAAATGTATTTTGTGGTTTTTGAGTTTTCTGAATAAATCCACAGAGATCAAGAGGCAGCTGCATAGTCTATCAGTCAGTATGTGTTATCTGCCATCAGTGTGCCCATCGGAGAGTGTGACTCTTATTGCAGTCATAACAAACCCCCTGACTTTTCAGCTTCACTCTCATAGTTTCGTCCCTTGAAATCTTCCATTGTTAAGTCTTGGTATCAATAAAGTTGATAGCTATTAAAACCATAATACCTTAAAGGGTATGGCATGGTAGGTGCGTGTTTCTAAAACGTGCTCTGGATTCTGTTGTTGAGAAGCCCCAGTGTGTGTGTGTGTGAGTTTGTCCATGTGTGTGCACACATGTATGCCCGGAGAAGTTAAAAAGGGCTGAATGTCTAGCTGTCCTTTATGTATGTCGTGATTTGAGCCTCAAACGAGGACAATGTATGAGAACCAGAAGAGCAGAAGCAGGGGCATTAGTGAAGCAGTACTGAGAGGGAGCATCTCAGTACTACTCAATATTTGGCACTTTGAGGACAGAATTTGCTTCAGATGTCAGTGGAAAATAGATATAAACTGATGGAAGAAGTTACTGACTCAGATTTATGATCATTAAATGACATAAATTGGACAGACCATGGCTGTTAATGGTGGGAGGAGTTTCCTCTGCAATCCCCTTCATTTTTTTTAGCATATTTGCGGGGGGTGGGGTGGGGTGGGGGTGGGGGTGTTTAACAGATTTGCTCATTCTTATCCCCACAGCATTTATATTCAACATTTTGATAATGAGGTTGTGAGAAAGAGGTGAGTGAATGTCATCATTACTGCACATAGGCAAACACAAGGATGGAAACTAAAGGAAAAATTGCAACCATGATACAAGGAGCTTGGACTGAACTTGTTAAAAATTTCTGGCTACTTGGGATGACACTACCATTAATTTTTGGAATTAAAACAAAGTTAAAAAAAATGAACTAGTAAAAAGTTTTCCATGTTTTAGATGCTATGCAAATTTCTGTATGTGTACATGTAGTCATGAGCTGACCCAAGCTTGTAGAAAAGATTCAGATCAAAACTCGTACTAAAATGAGAAAGAAATAAGAGGAAAATTAGTCTATTTGACTTCCTCTTTCCCTTTACTATTGCTAACCAAACTCACATGCATTTCCGAGTCATATGTAATTGTTGAGCCTGCCTTCCTCCAGTCATCCACTCTGGCAGGATCTCATAATTGTAATCAAAATTAAGTCTACCTCAGTGAACCGTTAGGCTATGTGTTCCGCAAAACCCAATAAAATAGAAGGCATGTCCTGGTTTGGGGTAAAATGAACCAATTTTCTGTTTTACAGTTTTGCTTTCTTAGCTAGGCCTCTCCTAGCTAGCTGGGCTCTGAAATTAACAGCACATTGTGTGGAGCTGTTCTGTCTCGCAGTGATAGGACCTGATTATACCAAGGGATGGTATGCAGAGAAGCCCTTGTTTAGACTTATTGCTGGAAGAACCAAGGTCAGATAATTTTTGTCGTTCGCCCGTCGGAGGGTCCCGCCTTCAAGGAGGAGCGGACAGGACAGGTGACCCAGGACTGACCAACAGGGGTATTCCATCCCATCAGCATCACGCCCCGTATAAAAGCTGAAGGATCAACAGGTCAAGCCTCTTCTTTCCGGCTCTTCTTTCCCCTTCTTCTTTCCCCTTCTTCTTTCCCCTTCTTCTTTCCCCTTCTTCTTTCCCCTTCTTCTTTCCCCTTCTTCTTTCCCCTTCTTCTTTCCCCTTCTTCTTTCCCCTTCTTCTTTCCCCTTCTTCTTTCCCCTTCTTCTTTCCCCTTCTTCTTTCCCCTTCTTCTTTCCCCTTCTTCTTTCCCCTTCTTCTTTCCCCTTCTTCTTTCCCCTTCTTCAATGGCTGACGTCCAAGGAGAGCCCTGCCTGTTAATCTGCCTCTGATCCCGATCTGGCCGTTCCTGGCTCCAGATCTGAAGCCCAGCTCCTGTCGGTCACCGGGTCCGGTTTGGGACTTTTCCTGAAGCCTGCTGGTGATGTGGTCATCGTCCTGGGAGCTTGATACGGTTTTGTATATACTGTCTACTCCCTTTTTCCTTTTTTTCCTAAATTTCCTTTTTATTGTGTTGCTTATATTTTCATTAAAGTAGTTTAGTTTGTTCTAAACTCTTGAATCTCTTTAACTCCTTCCTCTCCTCTCTTTACCCAAAGGTGGGGGGAGGGGGGAAAGGGAGGGGGAGGCATCTGTCGCTCAGGTTTTGGTGGGTTTGGCTGAGACCGCGACAAGGCAGTAAACCTTTGTGGGTATGGATAGATGTGTGATTTGACAATTGCTACTGACAACTTTATCACTCTACAGAATCTCGTATG
Organism: Pedionomus torquatus; assembly: GCA_013398155.1. Lineage (NCBI taxonomy): Eukaryota > Metazoa > Chordata > Aves > Charadriiformes > Pedionomidae > Pedionomus > Pedionomus torquatus. The sequence continues at coordinate 83,883 of VZRU01001145.1, forward strand.
ACTGTATAATTTTCTGTTCATTGATCAAAAAGCTTCATATATAATATACATATATTAGTGGGTTGTGGTTTTTTGGTTTTGTTTTGTTTTGTTGGGTTTTTTTTGTAATTGTGACAACATCCAGAAGATGGTTCTCTACTAGCTGTTCTTATTTTCTTTGGAGTGCTTGCAAACTTCTAAATAAAAGCTCCAGGAAGTTTCTGGAATTTACATGTCATGTAACTCCCTCAAAATTTCCTAAGTGCTAGTTGTTGCAAAAATTCTATTTTGAAGAACAGGACTAACGTCAGTTGCTGTCTAAAGATTATTTATGTATTTCTTTAAAAATCACTCTAAATTTCTTTATACAATAGAAATGTGCAGCAGCCATAGAATTTTTAAACTAACCTCTAGATCATAATGGATTGATAAAATCCTGCTATAGCAGCCAACAAGTTCAAGGTATTCATCTTGTCAGTAGTTTCTGTAGTAGCATTTTCTCTAAGGCAAGCATTTGGCAGGCCCTCAGTTTTTAGAATACTGACAATCAAAATTATGCTATCTATTTAATTAATTAGGGTGGAGTTTTTGTGGGTTTCTTTGGGAAAGTGAGGGGGTGATCTTTTTATTTTGTCCCTTTCTGGACTAGATTCAATCAGTTTTAAACCTGAATTAGATGTCTTTTTTTGTTGTTGTTTCTTTCCTGTTTAGTGCTCCTTTTGGAATTGATACGGCTTGCTTAGATAACTCTAAAGCTAGAGTTAGAAAATAACTGAATATCAAATAGATGCATGAGTGCATCTTGGGAAGGTGGTATTATGGATGGAGAGCTGTCATCACATCCTTCACAATTACATTATCGTGTGCTCCTGTGGTGTACACCTGTGGCTTGTTGGCAAGGCATTTAATTCTAAGGACTATTGAACACCATGCATTTTCATAGTGAATCAGCGCAATGTTATTTAACACAGGTGTTTCTGTAATTGTGATACATTGGGAGATTCACACTGTTCAGTAGCCTTCAAGATTACACCCTCCACCTGTGTGGTGAAGTAATTTAGCAATACCTCACTGATGTCAGTAATAAGCTGTGTTTTGTTAAAGTTAAGCATCTGTGTGCATTTATACTGAGCCATGGTTCTAGCATGTTACAATGAATTTCCTCAGGTTTTCTTATATTAAAATAATGTTCCCAACTATTTCTTCTCTTAAATGGTCCTTACCTAGCAGCTACTAGGTGAGTCTTTTCATTTTCTTTTAAAGGGGTGTTGCAAATCGTCCCGGTAGAAGTATTGTATCATGATACAACAATGAGGTGACTTTTATTCTCCATAGGAAAAATATTTTGACATGTATATAATTATGGATTATAAAAGTACCAGCAGTCCTGAGACTGAAGGTGCTTGTGGTGGTTACGTGTCACTTTTTTTTTTTTTTTGTTCAATGTAAACACCAAGATCTTTCCACTTCTACTGCTAAATACTGCTAAATATTTGAAATGCAAACAGGAATTCAACCAGAGCCTCAGCTTTGCAAAGAGGAAAACTAATGCTTCTCCTGAGATCCACCAGGTTCTGCAGAGGGGCTAGTTCAGCTGGCAGGCTGGATTTGTAAGAAACAGTCCTGACACATGAGCTAGTATCTCTCATCTAATCTGCCAGGGAAATTAGCCATAAGGAGCTGTCATCTTCAGTAGGCTCCTGCGTGATTCTGGCCAGCAATACCTTTCTTCTGTGTAATGTTCTACCCATGTATTTGGAAATATATCCACCTTCAGTTTTTCATTGTCAAAGTATTGACATTGGAAGGGACAGCCTGCATTATGAGTACCAGTACATACCATTCAGTCACCAGAAATAGAGGTTTTTTACCCTTTATGGTATCTAAATGGATTTTGGGGGTGAGCAGTAAAACTGACATCTGATAAACCCATTGTATATCTAACCACAGTGGTGCTCAACTTTTCAAAGATGCTTCTGTGAATTTCTTTTTCACCAGAAATAGAAATGTTGGAGGTTTGGCAAAGTTCTGTTTTACTAAACAGTAGGTCATGAGAAGTGCTCATGAGGTAGCACTAAGATGATTTGTTACTGTGTCACTCCTGTTTCAAAGCTGTATAACTTTATTGATTTTCCCATAGTTATCACAGTAGCTAAATAAAATTAGCTGTAATTAAAATGAAAGAAAACCATTTTAAAAAATAAAAAATATTTAAATAGAAAAAAAGGAAACTGAAGCATATTATCAAGGGATAAAATCTCAAAGAAATGTAGAGAATCTAGTGTGAGAGCTAATATTTCAAGGACTGTCCTAGCAAGCATGGCAGATGGCCAGGATGGATCAGCAAGGAACTCCTGATTGAGCTCAACTAGTTAAAGAAAGAACACAGAAGGTGGAAGCAGGGATGGAATGACTGTGAGGAGTATAAATATTGGCCAAGCATGCAGAGATGGAGTTAGGAAAGCCAAAGCTCGGCTGGAGTTGGAATTAGTAAGGAATGTGAAGAGCAGCCAGAAGAGCTTCTATAAGCACACTGACACCAAAGAGAGGTGAAGGAAATGTGGGGCTGAAAAGCTGGTGACAAACAACATGGAGAAAGCCAAGGTACCCAATTTTGATTTACTTTTCTTTTTTCACTGGTTAGGTTTGCCCACATGCCTCCTAGGTCCTCAAGTCTGTTAGCAGAGTGGAATAGAAGTATTACCAGACAATAGAGGTAAGATAAGTGAAGATGCACTTAAGCCATATGGACATACACAAAGTCAAAGAACCAGAGAACACATTCAAGCATGCTGGGTAAGTTAGCTGCTGTCTTTGTAAGGTTGCTGATAACTGGGAAAAAGGAAATGATACCACCATCTTGAAGATAATGAAGAAGGAAGACCCACAGAACTACAGACCTGTCAGCCTCCCCTCATGTTTTGACAATTCTTCATTAACAAACTGGATGTTTATACAGAGTATACTTTCCATATGTTTCTGGACAATAATGACCTGAAAAAAAAAGGCTGGAGGCCAGAGGTGCTGCTCAAAAGATGACACAAGCCAGAGAAAGGAGTTTGACAAAAGCAGCATGAAGTTCAGTTTTGACAAATATGAACTTCTGCATCTGGGATGGAATAAACTCATACAGAACTGCAGTCTTGGTGCCATCTGGCTAGAATGCAGATTTGCAGAATACAGGACCTGGGGTCCTGGGTGGAAAACTAGTTCAGTTGGAGGAATCAGCACTGCAGCAATGAAGACTATCTACATACTTGGCTAGATTACCAATAGGACAGCCAACAATTTGATCTGAGTGAATCTTGTCACCTACTTAACTCTTGCAAGATTAAATATGAAGTACTGTATCCAGCTTGGAACTCCCCAGTACAACAACATTGACATACCACTGGGCCAATATTTACAGTTGGAGCCAGGCTGTTCTGCATAGTCAAAGTGGAAGAGGCAATGGATGTAAGATGGAAGATGGAGAAATTCTGACTAGTTACAAGGAAAATATTTTCACTGTAACAGTGGTAAAACAGGTGGAGTAGGTACCCTGACAGGCATTGGGATTTCTGCTCTTGAAGATACTTAAGCTGAGCTGAATGCTATCCAGGGAAATCTTATCCAAGTATGGGGGCATAACCAGCCTTGCATAGGGAGTTGGACTGGATGGTCTCTGGAGGTCCCTTCCAACCTATGTTTTGTTACGATTCTACAGAAATGCTAAAGACAAACTTTATATTCTATGGTAAGGCGGTGGTGGGAATTGTACTCATAGTGACAAAGATGCAAATTTGTTTCAATTCTGTTGTAAAATGTATTCAATATTTTACAGCTAGTAGAAAAGATATCATAACTCTCTTGAGCAGAATGCATTGCTCTAACTCCTAGATAGGATGAAATCTTTCCAACATGAAGGTCTGCTAAGCTCTTCCAGAATGCTGACCATCTAGAAACTGGTTTCTCTATAGAACATATTTGTTCCAGTACCCTGTGTGATTTTCATTTTTTTTAGTAAGGCTTTACCAAATACAACATAAACAGAATTGAAATTTAAAAGAAAAAGAAATGGGAGGTATATCTATCAAGTCTTAAATAATGTTTTACTAAAAATACGTACAAGCAGGTGTCATAGCAAGGAAGTAGGGTGATAGATGAAATCTAAGATACAGCGCCACAGCCAAAATTGTTAAACTAAAAAAATAAGTGTACTTAACTGCCTGAGCTACTGACCTCCTAGGTCTTTTGAGGCAGGAAGAGAGAAAAATAAGTGCACTTTTCATAGCAATAAGAATTATTACAGAGCATTTATTCAAATCCTTAAAATTTCACCTATATAACCACAATCCTCTGAGATCATAATTAACATTGATGTAGTTCAGCTGAGAGCAATAAAGTTGCATCAAGGCATGATGTGTACATTCTTATAGCACACTATCCAGTTTCTGCTTTTCCAATTTCTTCAGCTTGTTAAAAACAATACTCCTGAATGTCCTCTAGTGTGTTAAAAATAAAAGCAAATCATATAAACTCAAATCAAAGTAGGGCAAAGTACAGAATTATTGATGATATCCATATCTTGCCAAACAGGTATTCTTAAGTCTACTTTTTCCTTTTTCTTCTAAATTTATGTGATGCAAAATGAAAAGTTCTAGTTGGATTACCATCCCCATGTGTTTTCCTGTGTTTCCAGCTGATAAAAGATGTAATAGATCAGTGCTGTTTTTTCACAAGTACTATCAACAGTGTTTGAAACTATAAGAAGTAAATAAGCAGATTCTCCACTCTACTTTTCTTGCTCTTAGCAATTAACTAGTTACATTTATCTTGTGCATACACATGAATCAAAACTGAAGAAACTAATTATTAAGGAATTTTATTGTTTTACCTGTATCCGTTTGCCAAATTGATACCATAGAATTTTAGTGATACTCTACATTTTTAGGCAATTATTTCAATGAATAATCTGCCTGCTTTTGTGAGATACCTTAAAGTTGTATCACACTCAAGCATCACACAATCTTTATCAGACTTTATCAGTAAGTAGTATGTGCAGTGAAACCACTATTGAATCGATACACAATTTTAAGACCATACACTTTTTACTGACAATTGTAATTACACTCTCATTTATTGTCTTTTTTTTTTTTTTAAACATATGACTTAAGTAGAAAAGCACTCAATTTTTCTTAGAAAAGCTTTAAACTTCATACATACATATAAGTATTTCAGTCATAGGGAATTAACTTGGTAATTATAGACTTTTCTTGCTCACTTTTAGTGATAAAAAACAGAAAATATGAGGGACCATTTCTTGGAATATAAGGCAGGTTCATAGGTGCCCATGAATGCTATCCTGCTCTAATGAATTAATTTAGAGGAGGACTTCTTCCAAAATCCATCAAAGTTGATAAAAGTACTTTTTGTTGCATTTTTTAATTTCCATTTTATACGTCACTGTGGATGCCAGTTTTGATTCTTATATGACTTACTTAAGTACACTATTTTACTGATGTAGGCACAGAGGAAGGAAATACTATTTTGCCTTAATTTGAATTTAGAAGAAATTACCTCCCTCCCCAAATCCCAACTTCAACTAAGAAATAGTGTAATTATAGAGCTATTCTCCCTTGTACAGTAGGAAAATCAGTATTAATACTACTGAAGTCTTTTCAGCCAAACAAAAGCAAGAGTAACACTAAGTAACGTATAATTAAACAATTGTAGATTTACATTTCTCATAACAAAACTGCAATTTACCAAAGTAAGATTTTGGAGGCGTTTAAGTCCTTTTTCTTCTCCTCAAATACTGATATTATTAATACTAAATGTTTACTTTTAATGTAAAAACTGATTCCCTAAAGTCACATTTAGTAAGAAATAACAAGTGCTGCTTTTTTTTTTTTTTTTTTTTTTTTTTTTTTTTTTTTTTTTTTTTCCCCAGGGAAAAGGAGGGAGGAAGAAACATATTCATTATGATCTGCTGCTTTGACATGAAAAGGCATCTGAACCAAAGATAGTTCATGGTTAATGAAATGTTTAGTCAAGGTAAGAGTAATGCTGTCTTTTGAGTCTTAACTATGATGAATTTACTCCTCCATTTTATCTCTCCCAAACGTCAGAAAAGGTTTTACATTACCTTGAGGTTGCAATGAGGTTACCTTTAAATACCAAACTAAAATGTTCCCTATTGTGTCTGGATTTCAGGCCAGGTGGCCAAAAAGACAATATGACAACTTCAGGAAAGAATTTCCTACTCCTTCATGCTTTCTGAGCTGATTCATTCACTCCTCCTTAAAAGCTGACAGGTGAAACAAGAACAATCTTGGGGAAGGAAAAAAAAACAAAACCAAACAAATAAACAAACAAACAAAAAAAGCAAGAAAAAATATTAGAAAAGACATTTTCACACACACAGTGTCATATCAAAGAGAAGAGTCAGGCTTCCAAATCTAAATCCTGATATGCCTGAGGAAGGGTGAGGTTGTACACTTTGGGAAAGATTCTCAGACCCACGATGGATCTACAGTATCTTGTACCTTCTCCCAAAAAGAATATGGGGAGACTAAGAAGTGCCAAGCAGCTTCACAGTCATAGTCTCCCTGATTTACAAAGAGACAAAGAGGCAAAATTGGTGCTTAGAAGTGTCAAGCAGCTTCACAGTCATAGTCTCCCTGATTTACAAAGAGGCAAAGAGGCAAAATTGGTGCTTAGAGTCAGTATGGTTGTTGATCAAAAACAAATTTTTGTATCTGTGTTTCTCTTTTAGCACACCAATGGCTTGAAAAAAAAAAATTACTAGATTTTCTTTCCAGGATAATATTTATTATTTGTTGCATTGATTACTAACATGCCACACTTCAGCAGGTCATTTTTAGCTGGTTTTTGTTAGCTTTTTGTGGTTCTTTAACCATGGAATAAGAAATAGCCATATTATGTATTAAACTGTTTATTCCCAACTTGAAATTCATTAAACTTTGGGGACCTAATAGTATCATTCAGCTTGAGGATGATAGGTTATTGAATTTAGAACCAAAATAATCCATTGGTCAAGGCATGAGATTCAAAAGAAATGGATCTGAGCAAATAATTCTGCCTTTCCTGTTGTCTCCCCATTAGAAAACAACAAAAAAATGACTCAATGTGTGTGGCATGCATATTTGTTGATGTACCTGAGAACTGAAAATGAAAGAAAATCCACAACTCTTATCAGTTTCAATCATATGAAAAAGATTGGTTATTCTATTACATCTCAATAAGTATTGATATATGCTGGAACCATTGCGAACTCTCTTCTGCAAACTTGTGGCCAACCCTATTACTCCTAGTTTGTACTGTTGCTTCTAGTTTGTACCACTGGAATACAGAGAAAAAATCAGTCCGTCTGTTCCCACAGCTATTTCCCTAGCTTGTTTTAGTGAACACGAATCACCAACGACAAGTTTTCCTGAAAAGCTTCAATGTCTCTTTCTTTGTTCAGTTTTCCCATTCTCCTGCTTGCTTTTCCTTTATTAGTTGCTGGAGGTAGGTTGTTTTCCTAGAATTTCTGTGTTTAGGAAGTCAAAAATGGTGACAATATAAAATGGAGCAAGGAGACCCATCTATTTTGCTGGGGAGGTAGAAGAGAGGAAATGAACAAGTATGAATTGCTTCAGTAAGTTTGTGGCCTCTACATTCTCACCCTACTTTGCATATGTGGTCATCTGCCCCACTGAAAGAACTCCGGAAAAGGTAGTTATTGGGATACTGGATTGGAAAGAAGATGTAAAGAATAAGCTACTCCAAGCAAAATATTGTCAATTAAGTGTCATTCAATATCATCCACTGTAGTAATGGGTCCTGATGTCTTTGGCTTTCACATGCAAATGTGAGACCTCAGAAGATAAGAACATTATAGCTGGGCAAGACTGGTAACAATGCTGTTAATTTCAGGTGATATGCTGGGTTGAGTCAGTGGAGAGTATGTTAGCTTTTTGAATAGGGCAAAGTAAGGAACTCTCAGTATCTACCAATGACTACATTTTCTGTAGCTATGAAACCCTATCACCTGCAGAGATACATACTATTTCTACTGTCTTAAAGTGCTATCTGAACTATGTGGTTTTTATGGTGGAGAGGACAGATTATTAAATAATTAGATTTTACCAATCTTTTTGTATGTGAACTGAAAGCAAGGAGCTATCCTCTCATTTCCCAGTTATAGGAAAGGTCAGCTGAAGTTTGCTTCTGTTGTTTGAGCAGTTCTTGGTGTTCTCTTCTTACCCCCTCTCTGCTCCATAAATCATTGTACACAGAAAGGTCAGGAATGGAGAGAAAGATACCAAGCTAAATAAGGAGCAAAAGATTTCTCTCCTCCTGGAAACTGTCAGTATGGAAAGGGAATTTGTAGAATATTTTTGGAAGAAGATCTGAGATAGTTTAAATATTTGGAATACGCACTGTAAAGTTCTACTGGTTGGATTCAGTTTGTATCTTTGTATAAATAAAGGACTTGGTGTAAATTCATCTAAAGCCATGGAATAGTTACAGCTGCCTTTTTTTTTTTTTTCTTTCCCTTTTAATCTGTGCTTATTTCTACTTACAGCATGTGAATTTTTCCTCCCTGCTCCCTTTTTCTTTATTTGACCTAAACTTAATGTTCTTGAATATGTGAAAGAACAGAGGGGAGTTGAAAAAAGGATGATTGTTGCCATGTTCTTCACCTGCTGCAATAATTCTAAATTGAGTATTTTTAGACTTGCAGTTTCTTCAGAAAGACTCAGCCAAAATTAACCTCTAAATTTTCTATCTCATAGCAAAAGGCTGCATTCAGGAAAGAATGGCAAAGTGTCTGACACTGTGTTGATTTTCAGAATTGCCTAAAGAACTGATATTTCTTTCAGTAGCATTCATAACCTCCTTTGAGTGCAAAAGTGGTAGTAAACAAGTGTAACTATATAAAAGAGGCTAAAAGGAGGGAAAAACAGGACAGGAAAAAGAAACTCTCTTCCTCCAAGAAAGTGGAAATGAGTCATTAGAAGTGGAGCTGTGTCAGGCAGAGATTTTCTTTCTTTGTCTCTGTTGTGGCTTAGGCTGAATTGGACAATTATGAGACAACAGATGCTCTCTCCCCATCTTGTTCCAAGAAGAGGAAGAGCAGAGACAGAGATTTACAAGTTTAGAAGGAACTAAACTACTTCAATAAAATATTAAAAATAAAATAAAAAATAATGAAATAGATACAGTATTTACAAAACCATATTAAGTTCCTGGGATGACATCACTAGCAGACACTGGGAAAGTCACAGATTGGACTCAGCAATGGATGGGCATTGGATTCCACCTCTGGAGTCAGGAACACATGGATTGGGATCAAAAACAGATGATCAGACAGGGTCTTCTTCAGATGTTGGGCACTGAAGAAAAAGCACTGGCCCTTTGATCCCTCAGCTTTTATACTGAACATGGGACAGATGGGATGGAATACCCTTGTTGGTCACTTTTGGATCACCTGTCCTGTCCACTTCTCCCTGCGGGTGGGACCCCTCTAAGCTTTTCTGTTTCTGACCCTCCAATGGGGCAAATAACAAACTTACCTGACCTTAGTTGTTTTAGCAATAAGCATAAACAAGAGCCTCTCTGCATTCTATTCCTTGGCATTCCTTGTCCCTTGTGGGTAGTCTTCTTCAATAGGCTGAGAAAAACCTAATTTCCCATTCCTCAGAATATGCTTTTTGAATACCATAAAGAAAATACTTTTGTCGCTGCTATTTACACTTTGTGCAAGGTGAAGGAGAACTTGGGTTTTGCAGCAACATTCAGCCTAAGGAGAAAATCTACTAATACTTCCTTTCAGGTATCTTTCTTTCTTTTATACAAGAAAGTTGCACAGGTATTGATACTATTTTCAGGAAGTTCTGTTTGTTGGTTGGTTTTGTTTCACTGTCAAGAAATAATTTAACTGCCAAGATACACTGCAGAATATAAAACTGTGCAAAAATTCTGGAGGAGCACAGATGCCAGTGCTGTGGGGCAAGTATAGTGATTATCAGATACTCAGCTAAATGACTTAGGGTATTTCTGCTAACAAAAAAAGCCAAATTATAGTCCCTATATTTTTATTGGAAAAATTAGAAACAGCTAAGCATAAAAGTTGAAAGGAAGCTTTGCAGTTCCCATGTCCAACATTGTTTTTAATTTTTCCCCTCTTAAAGCTGTAAAATATGAAAAAAATGGTAAACTTAATCCTTTGAATCAGCAAACTGTGTGCCACTGCTTATCTTGGGGGGAAAGAGGATGCAACAATTAGACAACTCATTTTAATCTTCTAAGCTAAGATCGTTTATGCAAAGCCCTTGCCCAAAATGAATTTTCAAGGCTGACTATTTAAAGATTAGCAGTGGTTTAAAATGACAGAGCTGGCACAGTGTTTTCTACAGAGAGCACTTGAATGATGATACGAATAAAGCTAGGGAAGACTGAAAGCATGCATAGACTTTTTAAAGCAAAACAGAGGAAACTATAGCTTGAAACAATGTGAAGTATACTTTAGTGGGTATTACTTTATGTGTTTGAGGTTTTTTTTACACAGTGCAGTGCCTTACTCTTCCTGTGCTGTTGATGACAGAGTACAAAACCAGCTCAGACGCATGACATGGCTCAGCAGAACCTGACTACTAGCTTAAGCTTTGTAAGGGCTAATAACTGAATCAGTAAATTGACCACCCCCTCTGGATTCTTTGCACAGTCATGTCCCTTATGTCAAGGATCTAGTGTGGGAGAAAATGTTCTCTTTCCCATTTTATTACCTCATTTGTTCCAGACGGTACAGGTAAAACAGTACACACTGACAACCCCATACACTTTTGCATGCTGACAGGACACTTATATTAACACACACATGCTTGTACAGACCAGATTTTATCTCTGTGACTGTGCCATAGCAGGGATCCTCTGAGATCAGCTTTCTCTGAAGGGATAATTAGGGAAGAAGAGTGGCATTTTTTTACAGAGTAGTGCGATTTTCTTATATATTTTAAAGGGGAATTTAATTTAGTTCACCTTCAGAGCAATCTGAAAATCTTTGGGGCTTATAATCGGCTCCCTTCAAACACTACAGAATCACAGTTAAAAAATAATTGAAAGCTTAATCTGCTTTTGGGACTCTTTATTTACTTTTAAAAATGTTCTTGAAAATATAAGCATTTTAAAATATATTATTGAAAATATAAGAAACTGACTTTGCTTTGGGTTTGGTTTTTGTATTTTAAAAGAGAGAATTTAAAAGGAGAACTGTTCTATTTGTGCTGCTTCTGTCTGATCTTCTAGTTTAATTCCCTTTAGAAAAAAAAAAAAAAAGTAGTACGGTGTTTCTGTGGGGAACAAAAGCTTGAAAAGAAGTAGCAATGTGCTGGTAATAAAAAAATTAAAAAGAGCCATATTTCAGGGTGTGGGAGTTCAGAGAAAATAATTTCTTACATAAACTGTACATCGTCTCCTGTGAATGGCAGCTCAGGAGACTGTGTGTGTTCCTCTCCTATTTCTTAGGAATTATTAAGCAGCTACAAATGAAGGCAGCTTTGATAATTAACTTAATAAAATTCCAAAGCAGCGCAAGTTGATATTTTAACATTTCAGGGTGAGGATGATGAGTGGAAGAAGGAGGAATGTCAGTTTTGTTACAGACAGAAACTTAATTTCTTTTGGATGAATTCCAAGCACAGCTACAGCATTTTTACAAACCTTCTATTTCTTACACAAAGCAAATAGTTTGCTTCTGTTTACTTAAGCACACTGAGGAAAAAAAAAATCCAGAGGTTTACCAGATCACAGCTGTCTGCTCTTCAAATACTAGTTCAAACCTTTGATGAAGGGTAGTGGTGTTTGCTTTCTGTGGATTGCAGGTTAAAATGAATCAGGTTGATAGCAGGACACAATTTCTCTAGGGATGGAGCTTCATGGTTGCATTAGAAGATAAGTAAAAATTCATAGTTCATTTAATTTTTTTTTTTATATTTCCCAAATATTTTTCTATTTTATCTAAATCAGGGCTTGAGTCCAGAGGCCTCTGAATCAGGCAATATGATTCTTCAAAATTATAAGTAATTGAGACAGTTTACAGCACGTTACGGTCTCTTGATTTGCCATGTCAGCGTGTTTTAGAGGCCTGATTCTCTGAATCATTTCTTACATCACTTGTCATCAAGCAGGCAGCCCTGGTGTAGATAGTCATGCAACCACTTCCAGTGTCCTCATGAAGATAACTAATTAAGAGCTGTTTACATAAACAGGGCGTGTTAGACCAGCTTGTGTCACTCATCTCCCCGTTTCTTCTTTCTGCACTGTCTTTCCTCTCCACAAGCAATTGTCTCGGGCAGCATGGATGTGATCTCAGCAGAGTCTTTTGCAACACTTTATTCACCTCCACAGCATAGGCTATTAGATATTGGGAAGAGACACTTTATTCTGTGGGTGATGAGGCACTGGAACTGGTTGCCCTGAGAAGCTGTTGATGACCCGTCTCTGGAATGTTCAAAGTCAGGTTGGATGGGGCTTTGAGAAGCCTGGTCTAGTGGAAGATATCCCTGCCCATGGCAGGGAGGTTGGACAATATGACCTTTAAAGCCCCCCTGCAACTCAAACCATTCTCTGATTCTATGACTTTATTTGATTTGCACAGCTCAGGATCTGCACATAAGTAATCTTCAATGAAATTGATCTGGCATTTGCATAGAATATAGTACTCATTGCTGAAGAAATTAGGTAGGAGAGAGACTAATCTGTCCAAACTGGCCCATGTTATTGATCTTGCAGAAAAGCTTATATATCTTCAGGTGAACAAATGACAATTTGAGGTATGGGTGTAACTATGCAGCTCCAGTAAACCTTATTGTCAAGAAGACTAGGCACCCAACAAACAGATCTAGTTTCTCATGGTTCTCTATGTATCTCTGGAAAAATATTAGTCATCAGAAGTGTACATATCCCATAGAATCATAGAAGGGCAGCCCGTTCCAATGCTTTCCTCCTCTCCTCAGCTGCATTGAGAGATTCTTCTCAGTGGAGTTGCTCTGGATGCTTTGTATCTCAAAGCCCTGTGTTCGTAGATATTTTTGATGTAGGAAGAGTAGGGGGGACAGATAAGGTAGAGTTCGTAATGTAATCGCAGAATTTGAAAGTACTGTCATTTTGTATTGATTTGTATAACAGATGCACCTGATATCTTTAACTTTTAAGAAATTCTAGGATCAAAGATATATACATGTACACAAATCTACATAGATAAAGGTGCTTGTGAGACACAAAATACCATAAATAAGAAGTTATGTAACAAATACTACACTTCTTTGTACCATTCATCAATAATAAATTTTTAGAGAATAGTGAACCTGAGCCAGCCAACTGCACGCTCAGGGAACCTACACAAATTTGTGCTAGTCTAGGAATTGTACTTTTGGAGAGAATTGATGTTTTAGTTCAGCAGCCATGCTTTCCTTCACTCTAAAGGCAAAGAAAAAGTAAACCAAAGTGTAGATTCTGCAGTCTCGGGAAATCTGTTACTGATGTCCTCAAAATTCCACAAATCCCTCTTTGTTGACCAGCAGATGTGAAGGACGTATTGTGAAGCTTACTTGTAGAACAGTATTTATAACTAAAAATGGTGGGTAGACTGGATTGATGTGAAGAGGAAGACCTTCTGTGCACTTCTAATACAATTATCTCTTCTGATTGGTTTATAATGCAAATATCATCAAGGGCTTACAGCTTATCTGTAGTATTGACATTCTCAGGTCAATAAACTAAAATTATAATACACTTCTGTGAGTTAAGGATGAAAGTACCATACTTTTTATATGTAAAACCTCAAAAAAGAAAAAATGCATATGAAACGTAACTCTTCAGAAAAGGAGTACTTGAAACCAAGTCCTTGGATAACAGGTATCCTCACACACCTGCAAAGAATTGGTGGTACCAGGTTCCTTGTTATAGAGGGAGAAGTCTATGGACATCTGTGAGACTGTTGGAAGAGAGGAGGAATGCAAGGAGAGAACAAATATCCACTATTTCATGAGTGGACATTTGAGATATATTTTCTATAGCTGTTTTCAAACATATATAAGGCAAACTGCTTCCAAATTAGTTCTTTTTTAAATATATAACATGCTTTAATAATTCTTACTAATATCTTCCCATATTCAAAAAGAGCATGATGAAGAATCCAGAGACCTGCCAGCTGGTGAGCTAACCATGGTTCCTTGGGAAATTCTGGAGCAAATCTCTCAGAAGCCCACATCTTGGCCTATGAAAGATATGGTGGTGATTTGGAACAGCTGAAAGGATGCCTTGCTAACCTGACTGTTATCTTTGATGAGTTGAGAGACTCTGTGGATGAGGAAAGAGCATTGGCTATTGTTTACCTTGTGTTAGGGGCACCTTTTGGCACTGTACTAGGTCCCATGACCAGGAAAGCAAATTGATCAGATGCAGAGCTCTTAAATGGTTCATCAAGGCCTTGAGTGTGCTGCTGGGCTCTGCAACGTTTTCTTTTCTCTCTGCTTCCCAAGGTTTTGGCTGCCAGTGCTTAAGACCAACTCTCATTTGATGTGGAATCTTGGATCAAACTGCTGGGAAAGAGCTGGAGGACAGAGATTTGGAAGAAGCAAGGTCCTAGCCTCCCTTTGTCTAGGAGCAGCATTGAAGGATTCTCACCCAAATTATGTTGTTGGTGTGCCTGTGCATGTAATGCATATGCACGACTGGAGCATCTCTCTTGTGAGGAAAGACTCAGAGGCCTAGGTCTGTTTAGCCTGGGGAAGAAAAGACAGTGTCTTATAAATGCTTATAAATGTCTAAAGGGTAGGGCCAGACTCTTTTCAGTAGTGCCCGGCAACTGGAGTAGACAGTGGGAACAAACTGGAACACAGGGAATTCCATCTGAATATAAGAAGAAACTTCTTTACTTTGAGAATGACAGAGCACTGGAACAGGCTACCCAGTGAGGTTGTGGAGTCTCATTCTCTGGAGATATTCAAAACCTGCCTGCACATGATGCCCTGCGACTTGCTTACTGTGAACCTGCTTTGGCCAGGGGTGGGGGGGGGTTGAACTAGACCATCCCCAGCAGTCTCTTCCAACTCTGACTGCTCTGTGATTCTGTGCCTGGTCACTCAGTCAATGCTGAGTCTGATGCACAGATTTGACTTTCCAGCTTGACCTTGGATCTGCCTTGTCACCATGGACACGTCTGGTGATCTGGACCCTTGGCTGCCTCTGGTTACCATCCCAAATCCTTCTTTTCTCTCCTTATTCAGGTACCGTGGGAATGCCTTTGCTGGTAAGGGCATGACCCTGTCAGCCTTGTTATCTGGCCTCCTGGTTCCCCTTCCTTCATGCAGTAGTACCATTCTTGCTTCTCCCTAACTGTACTTTCAGACTGCCCAATCATATTATTTGCCTTTCCTGTATTCCCTTTTCTTCCCCTCCTATTTCTCAACAAACAACCTGTCCTGTTTACTCTTTCTTTCTTTGCTTAACTGGTTTTGCAGATTTTCACTCTTACAAGGTAATTTTGATTTTAGGCATTGACCTGTACTTCCCTTCTGTCACCCAGAAGCATTCCTGGTATTCCTGTTTCACCATTTGTAATGTGTTGTAGTTTCTTATGTTCATTCTTGTTTAGCTTTAAGGTGGAGTACTCCAATCTCTTTCCCATTTTTGGGTTTTGCAGCACCCAGCAGTTTTTCACATAATGATCACACTCTTCTGATTTGGGATTGGAGTTGGATCTCTGCCAACAGCTTGCTTAAGAGAGGGTTTCAACATAGCTTCCCACAGTGTACTTAGAGTCAAATTTGTGAGATACGAGATGGATTGAAAATTGGCTTTATCTCTGGGCTCAAAAGGTGGTGATCAGTAGTAGAAAATTCAACTGGCAGTAGTTATACAGATTTATCCTCTCTCCAGCAGATACTGAGGCCACTTTTGTTTAATGTTTTTTATCTAATGACTGGATGACTCCACATGTTTCCAGACAATATCAAATTGGCTAATCACTGGAGGGCGCAGGGCTGACACGAGCAATCTAAATAAACTGGGAAAATAGGCTGGCAGGAATGTCATTAATTTAAAAAGGAAATACCAAGACTTCCACTTGAGGAGGAACAGCTCCATGCACCAGCAGAGACTAAGGGCCAGGTAGCTGGAAAGCAGCTTTGTAAAAAAGGGTCTGGAGGTCCATAAACCTAAGCTGTTCATGAGCCAGCAATACTCCGTTGCAGCAAAACAGGCAAACAGCTTTCTGGTCTGCATTAGGAAGAGCATTCCCAACAGATGAAGGGAGGTAATCCTTCTCCTCTGCTCAGCCCTGGAGAGACATATCTGGAAAGCTGTGTTGGTTTCTGGGCTCCCCATTATGAAAGAGGCATGGACATAGGACAGCCACAAAGGTGGTCAGGGGACAGGCTGAATCACACAGCATGTAAGGAGATGAGAAATCTGGGTTTATCCACCTTGAGATAGAGAAAACTGCTGAGGATGACCTTATTGCTGTCTACTGCTATATAATAGGAGAGCACAGAGGAAACCAAGGCAGAATCTTATCTGACGTGCACGAGAGAAGGATGAGAAGCAATGGGCGCAGTCTGGAACATGGTAAATTCTGAAAAAGTACAATAACAGTATTTTTTTTTCACTGTGCTAGGGTTAGATACTGCAAGAGAAGCCTAGAGAGGCACTGATACTGCCATGCTGGGAGTTAGTCAGTCTTCACTGAGCATGGCCTTGTGCAACTCCTCTGACTGGACCTAATCTGAACAGTAGAGATTAGACCAGACAATCTCTAGTGTCTATTCCAGCCTATGTATTTGCATAAAGTATGCCCTACTAAAGTCTACAGACAGGCTTATGCTTTCTAACAATCACCCATATGAGCTAGAATCATATGGGCTTTGACACATTTTTTTATGTTGGTTATTTTGCAACACAGAGACCTTCGTTCTGATTATCCTAGCAGTATGCAATTTTTATCAAAATATTGATAATATGTACATAAATGTAAGCATCTTTTATACCTTATTCCACTGCAACATACTGTATTATATCTAAATCACTATGTATTAAAACTTGAGCCTGCAAATATTTATACACTTGTGTTAGTAGTAGTCTTCCATTTCACCACTTCAGTAATAACCTCCTAAAAGTATGTTTCTTTTTTTCAGTTTGAAGGTAACCGTGTCTTAATTGCTGAGTATTTTCAGCAGGGCAGTGCTTAAGCAGAATTATGGTAACCCATATATTGGCTTAGGTGTAGTTCAAGATCATTGCTCAACAGATGTCTGATTTAATTATAGGCACCTCATGAACCTACCTCTGTGGCCTCAGCATTTCTAAGCAACACTGCAGCCAAGTAATGCAGTAAAATCACTTAAAAGACTAGTTTTCTTCAGCACTCTCCTCTCCTCCTTTCCCTCTCTCAAAAGCAGAAATGCAATACTAGGCCTTGCCTTGTCAGCTAGTCAGATGTCCACCCTTGTAACCTCAGTCCAAAACATTTTTGTTGTATGGTTAAAGAGAAGTCATGTTTTACTGGAACTGTGGTTGTATTTCACTATTGTATGAATTGTTGCTAATATATTTGAGATAAATCACTACATAGATGAGGCTCCCAGTGAGAACACTGATAGTTTTGTCTATATTAAATCTTCAAGATGCTGTGTATGCGAAACTGTAGTGAACTGAGTTGTCAGTGGGGTTCTGTGAGCAGTGCATGAAGGAAGGAGAGGTGAAACTGAGGCACTGTGTTTCCTGTTCTACTTTGAAAAAGAGGATGTTAGTGTCTTAAGTTCTCCATTTGTAAAATGAATGCCTTATACTTGCGTTTCTCCAGTATAGGCTTGGATAATGTAGGACTGGACTAATATAATGTGTTCATTAGTAAAATTCAAGTTAACTAATACTTCAGAATGCTTCAGTTTTCAGTATTCTGAGTTACACTTCAGTAGCTATTCTGCTTCAGGCCAGATAATAGTTGATATTCTGAAATGCTTCAGGAAAAGAACAGAGCAACATATTTCCATAGACATCAAATTTAATATTAGGAGAACTACTAAGAGAGATATCACTAGCAGAGTAAAAGAAACCACTCATTACTCAGTAAAAAAGACCTACACAGATTCTGCAAAGGCTGAGAGGGAAAGAATCAAATCCTTTTCAGTCTATTTTTTCAGTTCTCCTGGATAAGCAGATTGAGATTCTGAGCAGTATGTAAACCAGTATTTTGTCTGGACTCAAAGTCTCTTACTGAAACCAAAGAGCAAAATAAAGCAGAATGAATGTCAGTGAAAGTTTATTCTAAGAAAAGAACTGGTATTTATTACATCTATGGTATTTGGGAGCAAGAATTTTGAAGCCCAGAATCTGGGTGGCATGAGAATGTGTCTGCTTCTTTGCTCTCCCATTCTGTATCCTGTCATTTAATCCCATGTAGTAGTCTGCAGAGAAGAGGTGTGTTAATTGGTTAAAGTGACTGCAGCATGAGAGAATAAAAGGCTAAAGTGGACTATAGTGCTTTGTGCGAGACTTTCGAAGGAGCAGTCTACTATCTAAAATGAATTTGTGAGACTCTGGTGTACAGATATTGGAAAATAAAATGCTAATGCTGCAGTCTGCAGTTCTACATGGCCAGCCTAAATTTTGGTGGTGTTTGATTTTCAGAAGATGCAGCTCAAACTGATTTCAGCTAGAGTGAATGGAATCATGTATATGAAAATGAAAAACAAAAGGACAGAGAGTCAAGTAAAGATGTGTCATGTCTGCCATAAATTCTCCATGTGAGTCAGGTAAGTTCATTAACATAAATTACCCTTCAAAAAGTAAAAACCAAATTTAAAATGTATTTTCCCCTGCTATTTCTCTTCCACTGTTTGTCCACATGCTTGTGAGCTCTTCCAGTCCAAGACTATCTCCTGTGGCCATTCAAGGTGTTAGAAATAAATTCTTTCTTAAAGTAGCTTTGCATGTTAATCAAGGAAGACCACATCTCATTATTCCCTGTACCAGCACTTAAAAGACAGCGATGATGGTATGTGTTGTATACTTTATAATTCTGAGGAAAGTTTCAGCAAAATGAAGTATTTATTAGAGGTCAGACAAGGATCTACATTTAGCCAAAAGTATCAGGAGAGTGAAAAATGTTGCTTTCACTTTATCTTTAAAGTACCAATGGACATATAGATTTATTCTTCTTTTACTTTAGTACTCAGAGAAATGTGTTTAAATATTCACTTAGTCTACTGGATAAAATAAAATAAAATAAAATAAAATAAAATAAAATCTTGCACCTGATACTAAACAACCAAAAATTTGCTTAACTGAATTTGTAGGTCAGACCCTTCTTCCACTAAACTCAATTCCCCATTGATCACACTAAAGCGGAGAAGAGAGAGGTGGGAAATTTTTACATGCAGTTATATGGAGACGTTTTCACTCAGATTAAACTGGGACTTGAAAGTGGCTATTTATATGCATGAGACCAACACAAAGTGCATATTCTGCCTCAGGATTAAAGCATTTAGTTTTTCAAGAGCGAACAGTTCATTGATCAATGCTTTATGCCCACATTTCTCATTTTGATAGAGCTTTGCCCATGAACTTTCATTAGATGTCCTGATTCCAACTTAAAATTTAAATTTGATTTCAGTTCCAGCAGTAAGATGTCACGAAGGAAACAGATTGTTCCATATATTCATCAAAATACAGGCCAAAGGTAGGAATATATTAGCAGTATTTCATCATCAATAACATGTGCCATCCAGATGAATCGGTGTTGAGGGCTGTAATTTCTAATCACTTGGTATGTTTGCAACTGATTTTTTGTACAGCTAAGTGTATCTGAGTTTATGTGCAAAAGCAGTTTTGCTAAACCAAGCAATTTTACTGTTACACATAGATACTGGAAAAGTTGTGCCCATTAACGTGGCTAGTTTCCCAAGTCTAATGTATGGCCTCATAGTTAACCAGTCTGATAATTTAATTTCATGGTACAACTGCTCTATGTTGAATATTTGATATAATGCAAATTAAAGGTTTGACATTAGAAGGTTACCCCCTGCTACACAATTCACTTTCCTGATCATCTTCTGCCATAGCAACACAAAATGGCATTTTCCAGTAATTTTTTTCAACACAATGCTCCTGTCCAATTAACATTAACAGAAAATACACCAAAATGAAACCACAAAAAAAAAACCAACAACCCAAAGCACAAAAAAACCCCGAAAACCACAGAATTCATTGGCTGCAACATTCCAAAACAGTTAAAGGGGTTTTCATCAAACAACACTCAATGATTTAATGGCAATTGTGTGGCTAAATTCTTACACAGGTCTGAATCCACTTCCTTCATTATATGCCCTTTTAACAAGTTCCTGCCAGACCTGATCTGCATAAATTGTAGAGCTTTGGTTCAGAAACTAATTCACACTCATTATTTTCATGAGTTACAGTATGTGCCATTTCACCCTTCAGCAGATGTGTATTTAGATTAGTTTCAGAGCACATTCTAGTCTAAATCCCAAATCTCTCACTAATAAACACTAAAATATGCTTAATATACCCAATATGTATCTTTCTGCAGTTAGAGGCTCCCTGCCATATTCTAAAAGTATTGGATCTGTTCCCAGAGTAATACTCTCAATTCTGCAGTGAATCACTGCTATGTGCTGCAGCTGACCCATGAGGTGCTTTCAAGTTTTGTACTAAAACCCCACATTTCACAGACACCAGCTCTGAAATCTCTGACAAAAGTTATTAATCTTCATTTGTTTTAATATAAAGCACAATTTTAGAAATAAGCAACCTTTGAACAATTTTGTAGAAGATTAAATAGTGTAAATAGATCTGTATTTTTAGGACAACAGCACTACATCACCAGAAACAATTCTGACAAATAAAAACCTATTAGTCCAACAAAACTGTAATGAGATCATGATTAATAAACATCTCTGAAAGGTCTGCATCAAAGTCAAGGCTTTCCTGTGATAAATGTAAACGTTCAGACCCTACTTTGCCAAAAGCTGTGTTTCAGTTATCCTGCTCTCCTGATTGATTTGTTCATTACTCTAATAAATAATTTATCACCTTGAAGAGGACAATTCATTATGCAGAAAGCATGAACAAGTAACTTTAAACAGCCAAATCTTTAGAAGAATTAGCAGTGTTACTAGTGCCATGAAGTCTGTTTCTGATGCAGAATTGATTGGCATAAAAGTAATTAAATTAGTATAAAACCAGATCATTTCAGATAACTTCTAAGCAATGGCCCATGTGAATTCACAATGCAGATCTGTCAGAAATCTGATGCGTCAGAATCCTTTAGGTCCTACTCTGTGTTAGAAATTATGATGACCTGCAAACAGCCTTCTTAACAATAGACAAAGAAATAAGTTACAGTTTAAATAAATTACAGGGAAAAGCCTGTAAGATTTGCAGTGTTGATTATTCTGTTCTTCCATTTTCTGTCCAAAGTGCCTATAAGACTTTGCATAATGACAAGTGATAGAAAAAACTGTTATAGAAATCAGGCAGAGTAGATCATTTCTCCAACTGCAGGAAATATCATAACAAGAACTAAATTGTAACTTGTACCAGAGAATCTCTCCTGCATTAAAAACTAAAAAAAAGGTGGAGATAAGGACACTTGTATCATGGCAACACATTAAGGGATAAAGTAGGCACCATTACTCATCACACTTTCCCCTAATAAGAACACAAGGGATTATTATCATATGGGCTTTGTGGTTTATTTCTTTTTTAAAAATCTTTATGCAGATGTAACAAAGTCCCTTTGTTAAAGAAAAAAAAAAAACACTTACAATTAAGTGTCTTTGTAATTAAATGTGTAACATATGCCTAAGAAATGGGATTGTTCAACATCATTCATAAAATTCATAGCGCCACTTGTCAAAGTCATTTAACCAAGTTTTCTTCCTTAGCAATGCAAAAGGGGATTTCTTGTTTGACTTTTTTTGTTTTACAATGTTGTATTTTATTTTCCCAGACAATATAAACAGACTAAAGCTTATGCACTCTATTGCAAGAGATGAAACTGGGAGCATTTAGGGAATGCTCTGCTGTGTTTTATCCACAGTGAAAGTCCTTATTTTCCTGGGAGTTATCTATAACAACAAGCACATCACCAGTCTTGGAATACCATCCAGTTACCAGAAGTCTATTTCAGAATTACTAAGCAGCTAATTTTTGTCTCATCACTTACACACTATATTCCGAAGTCTAGCAGAGACTTCCTTGATGCAATCTCTCTATTATAGCATTATATTGCATTCTGCATTGCAACACCTGTGACTGTGATAATCAAAGATTGCATGAGGTTATTTGAGTGCCCTACTTCTTTTTCTTTTTTTTTCTTCTCCCCCCCAGCCCCTGCCCAGCCCCAAATCATGGATCTAGCCTGGGGGTGGTAAATAATGCTTTTTCTACTTTGTCTGCTGTTATCCGAGAATGTGATCTGCACATTAAAGTGTTGTGTATTCCTTTGCTACAGTAGAAGCTTATGAGCTAGTTGTTGCATACTCAACACAGTGGCAGGATGATTCAAAATTAGGATACCTCATTCAGAGTTGTTACTACCATTTGTATGACTTCCACCTCTGTTCAGGGAGCCTCACAAAGGCAATGCCTCCAAAGAAGATGCTGTAGCAGTATGATTTGCACAGTATCCAGAATAAGAATGTCAGGAGATAGGTAGGGAAGGCAGGCAGTGTCACAGAAGCTGATGGTCTCCTTCAGACCCTATGCAAGCTTTGACTTTGGGTAAATGAATCTCTGCCTTTTGGTACAAGGTCAAGTAACATATCTCATGGAAATATTCAAGAAACTTTACAACACAGAGAACCAGACTTTGCTAAAACCAAAGTGAAGAGATTTCTTCGCTTGTGTATGCTTATGGAAAATGTGGACTCTGGTGATGATGGATCTGATTTGTCTGTGAGAGGCTTCATTGACTCTGTGAATTTCAATAGGCAGGTATATGGTGCACTAGGCAGGATCTTGAAAAAGGAAAACATATTAAGGAGCAATATTGGGAAAAAAAACAAAACTATTTTTTTCTGACATAAAGTTATATTTCCTGTAATGTGCAATAATTAATTAAATAGAATAGTTAATATTTTTCCCATAATGAAAAAACACTTCTGAATTTGCAGTTATAAAAATGGAACTGTGTTTTCTTGGTGGATGTACTGCATTAGCAACATATGTGTTCCATAATGTTTTATTCCCACATGCTACTCTTTACTTATTAAACTGAACCAGGGCATGTGACCATGGAATGAGCAGAACAAATTAAAGTCTGAACAAAGGTTTCCTCCAAATAAGCTACAGTGCAGGCAATAACCACTAAGAAATGCGATACAGTTGATAAGCAGATACAGTTGATAAGCAGAAAGCTTGCTTTATTGATTTTTTTTTTCCTCTCCCCCAATTAGGTTAGGTAGATTCTATTCATCTGCTCACTTAAATAGATATGAATGTGAACTCTCTGAGGTATTCCTAAGAAGTTTTCAGTAAAAATGTTTCCATATCACTGCACTAAGAGGGTTTGGAGGTAGCTGACAGCTGTGGGTATATAAATTAAATGGAAGATTATTGATGTTTTTAAAAAAAAACCTCAACACCTTTTTTTTTTTTTCCCCCTCAAACGCTGTCTTTTCAAAATAGTTCAATGACATAAACACAGTGTTCAGTTTTATTTCATATAGTGCCAGATTCATGACAGTGTGACTGTTTATAACTCTACAAACAAAGTTATTTGCCTTTAGAGTGATCTGCATACTGTGTTGGGAGTATCTGAAAACCTGTCTCTCCACCCAAGAGTTAGTGGGAGACAGAAGAGTTTTTGGATACAGCGAATTTTCCCTGAACCCAAGGGGGCAGCTACCTATAAAAAAATATTATGTCTGCCTCTAAAGATAGGGAAACCTGATCAATGAGGCCCTGATCCAGCAAGGAATGGTTGAGGAGTCTGCAGTATTTTGTGCTGTTTGGAAGGTTTCTATATAATAAGGCCTTTATTTCCTTCTGAGGTAAGTAAGCTCAGTAAAGTCTACTTCTGTACCTGTTTCTTGGTGAAAATAGCAAAAATCAGTGCCCTGAGAAGTGTCCTGATATCAAATTACTTTACAGTGGGAAAGGATGAGTTACCATTTCTGCATGTAATACAATAGGCACTTTAGATGCTTTTGAACAGTAGAAAGGGGCAAAATGCTGCTCTCAGCAATGTATGTGTAAAGACAGCTCTGAGAGTTCACTCAGGCTGGCTTGGCTGTAACTAGGAATTGGGGAAGGCAGCCAGGGAGAGCCAGTCATGGTCTGGAAGATAGAGGCTACCAGGTCAGCTGGGATTGCTTTGTGCAGTGAGGCAGACAGCAGAGGTGGGAGGGGTCTCTCCTGAGCCTCTCGGAGTCACAATATTAGAAATATTACTAAATTAGGGAGGAAGAGAAAGATCTGCACGCTATCCTTGGCTGGGACTGAAATGAAACAAAAAGACTCCCATAGTGAGTGACAGTATGGGCCCATGAACAATTAAAAAGTGACATTTTGGAAGCATGGTCATGGGAACTTTGCCTCTAGGACAGAAGAGAAACTTCACTATGTTAAATTAACCCCTTGTATTCTGCAGGGCAATCTGTGTCTGAACAGTTAATCATCTCCCAAGTATTTCTGGGAAAGCACTTCTACTTGTAGCTTCATAGAGATTTAATGAAGCGTAAAGGGAAAGGGGAAGATAAGAAGAATCAGTTTAGGGAATTTCTGCTCTGACCTCATAATTTACTGGCTTCCTCTGTTTTATATCACCAGCATCTCCACGTCTGAGGGGTCGCAAACTCTGCTCTGGTCAGACTTTTAGGGGTTACTGTGATAGGCCTGAAATGCAGCCCCCAAAATGCAGTGACATTTGCTTTTCTATATGATGAAGTGTTGAATCAAAAGAACACCTCTTCAGTCCCTTGGTAATATCTTTTAATATACTAAGAAGAATAATAATATGATAACAACAGGCAGCTTTTGCTAGTTTGATGGACACAACAGCTACTAAAGTAGTATGACGATCATTACAAACCTCACTAATTTGCTTAAAACTCCAGGGTGAGATGGTCAGTGAAGATTCAGTGTAGAGAAAGTATACCTGAGCAAAATGCCATAGGCAGGAAGAGAAAGACTAGGATAAAGGAAGAAGATGGGGGCAACAGCTGAAGGAAAAATTTCTTCCTCCCTAAGAAAATGTTTCCACTTTCTTCTCGGCACCAGCATGGTTTAATGTGACCAAGAAATCACTGACATGTAGGTCATTAAAGAAAATAGCGTCATGCAGAACCATAAATCTAATGTTGCCATTTCAGTAACACCAGTGGCATTACTTACATAACTTAACATACTTAGATGCTTGCATACTTATTTAACATTCCTTTACACAGCCCAATACATTGTCTATTTATTTATTTACCAGGAATTATTATTATTCAGAATAAAGAGGATTTTTTTTTTTTTTCCTTTGATTTGGGTTAGGCTTGGGGGCTTGAAAAGGACTATGTGTTAATTCTACATGCTTACCAAATTGAATTTGAAAGGAAGAATGTAGTATTATTACAGCAAGTTTGCTGTTGAAATGTGATAAGAGGAATGCTGCCCTTCTGGTTATCTGTCAAGGACTCTGGACAGTAAGAACATGCCTGACCTGCTGTTGCAGAGGCTTAGTGAAAAAAGTAACAGTTTTGGGTTTTAGAGTATTTGTTTTAACTCAGTGGTTTACACAGCTTGTGGGAATAAAAGCACAGAGGTTACATTCCTTGATGTTTTTCCATTTCTCAAATATGCTCAAAGCTTCTTCTCTGTTCTCTTCTTAGGAGGCATTAATAATACGCAGAGAGTGTCTGTTACAATCAAAAAATGATACATTTAATTTAATATATTTAGTTTTATAAGTGCTTTTATTTGTTATATTACAATCATGCCTATTATAAATGGATTGCACTGTAATTATATTTACACTTACCAAGCACTTTCATTGAATGGGAGACCATGGAGGTCACTGCACTGCAACCTCTGGGTATTGCAGACATTTTAAACATCTGGCACTGCATTATTAGAACTGTCACAGAGAACTAGAGAGCTTTGAGAACCTATTATCATTCTTGTAGGTTAGGACTGATGAGATGAGACGTGAGTGGGTTTAGAGACATGATTTTCTTTTTTTCTTTCTTTTTTTTTTTTTTTTCCCCGAAAGAATGCAGCACTATAAACATTGTGTACTTTTCCTGTCAATAAAAATTTGGAATTAGACAGGCTTAGAACATAAGATGTTCGATCCCTAACTATAAATAGTACACTGTGAGTTATCAGCTGGGCTTTTCTAGGCTGATTCAATAAATACTAAAATTGCATAAAGCAAGTGAATTAAAGTCAACTTTTCTTTTTTCACCTGATTGCACATATTTTAGTACCCAAAAAAAGATTTCTTATAGGGAGTGTAGAAGCTTTATCTATCTATCTATCTATCTATCTATCTATCTATCTATCTATCTATCTATCTATCTATCTATCTTTTTTCTTCTGTGTGTGTTTGCTTAATCATATTATTTATTTTTTCTTCTTTTTCTCTTATATATCAGTTTCTTCATGGACTTTTATGGACTCCATAGTTTTTAATGGCTGTTTACTTGAAAACTAGTGCTTTCAGTAGTTTTCAAGTTTCAGGATCTTTGGCTCTGTTTCAGGAAAGTTCTTAAACATGTACTTATTTTTTTACCAGATTAGAGATATTAAGCCTACTAATATAGCTCAGAAGGCCTGTAAATCATGTCTTGAGTTGGGGCTTTTAAAAGCAGTTAGTAAGAAAAAATTTTGGAAAGCGTTTATGGCAAATGTAAAGGTCATAGATTTCTATTCCTAAGAGAAATAAATGGATAACAATCGATTACTGAATACTAATGCAATTTAAATACCGCAGTTTTCATTTACCTTATTCTTATTCTTCCATTATGTCTTCCATTATGTAGTTGTTAGGACCAATTGTAATTCTGAAAGGAATTGTACTTACTTTGTAAACAACTCAACTTGTCTTTGGCCATGGGTCCAGCCATTATTTCAGTATCCAGTTTTCTCTGGAAGGATATATATAATTTGGAGGTAATGGACATTTTATGACATTTTGAGTAGCATAGAGTTTTACCTGAGAATATTTGTGTTGTGCCCCAGCAATAAGGGGAGGTAATATACATGTTAGTATAGAGATAAAAGAAAACAAAATAATATAATAATAAAATAATAAGAGATGAAAAAAAAAGTGGAAAGAAAAACATATCAGTTTATTTCTCCATGTTTAGAGATTTATTTAGGGGTGATTTGTGGTTTGGGTTTTATTTTTTTTTAAAAATATGCTTTCTGACAGTTCTAGTTATTCTTACCAGCTATGAGAATGAATTATTTAGATACACATCACTGAAGAGGAGAACAGAGTTGAGTTTATGCCACTAAATATTTACTATTCCCATCTTCACTCTGAAATCTTTCTATATCTATATCTCTATAAACAACATGAAATATATCATAAAATATCTGGGATTTTTTCAGGGGGTTGAGGGGAGGTTAGGGAAAAGAAAGCAAACAAGACCCCTTGTCTATTCTACACCATTTCCTCCTACTCATTCTGAGAACAAAATAGAATAGTGCCCAACCTTTTCTNGGGAGTGTAGAAGCTTTATCTATCTATCTATCTATCTATCTATCTATCTATCTATCTATCTATCTATCTATCTTTTTTCTTCTGTGTGTGTTTGCTTAATCATATTATTTATTTTTTCTTCTTTTTCTCTTATATATCAGTTTCTTCATGGACTTTTATGGACTCCATAGTTTTTAATGGCTGTTTACTTGAAAACTAGTGCTTTCAGTAGTTTTCAAGTTTCAGGATCTTTGGCTCTGTTTCAGGAAAGTTCTTAAACATGTACTTATTTTTTTACCAGATTAGAGATATTAAGCCTACTAATATAGCTCAGAAGGCCTGTAAATCATGTCTTGAGTTGGGGCTTTTAAAAGCAGTTAGTAAGAAAAAATTTTGGAAAGCGTTTATGGCAAATGTAAAGGTCATAGATTTCTATTCCTAAGAGAAATAAATGGATA
Source organism: Pedionomus torquatus (assembly GCA_013398155.1). Lineage (NCBI taxonomy): Eukaryota > Metazoa > Chordata > Aves > Charadriiformes > Pedionomidae > Pedionomus > Pedionomus torquatus. The sequence continues at coordinate 112,026 of VZRU01001145.1, forward strand.
ACAATCGATTACTGAATACTAATGCAATTTAAATACCGCAGTTTTCATTTACCTTATTCTTATTCTTCCATTATGTCTTCCATTATGTAGTTGTTAGGACCAATTGTAATTCTGAAAGGAATTGTACTTACTTTGTAAACAACTCAACTTGTCTTTGGCCATGGGTCCAGCCATTATTTCAGTATCCAGTTTTCTCTGGAAGGATATATATAATTTGGAGGTAATGGACATTTTATGACATTTTGAGTAGCATAGAGTTTTACCTGAGAATATTTGTGTTGTGCCCCAGCAATAAGGGGAGGTAATATACATGTTAGTATAGAGATAAAAGAAAACAAAATAATATAATAATAAAATAATAAGAGATGAAAAAAAAAGTGGAAAGAAAAACATATCAGTTTATTTCTCCATGTTTAGAGATTTATTTAGGGGTGATTTGTGGTTTGGGTTTTATTTTTTTTAAAAATATGCTTTCTGACAGTTCTAGTTATTCTTACCAGCTATGAGAATGAATTATTTAGATACACATCACTGAAGAGGAGAACAGAGTTGAGTTTATGCCACTAAATATTTACTATTCCCATCTTCACTCTGAAATCTTTCTATATCTATATCTCTATAAACAACATGAAATATATCATAAAATATCTGGGATTTTTTCAGGGGGTTGAGGGGAGGTTAGGGAAAAGAAAGCAAACAAGACCCCTTGTCTATTCTACACCATTTCCTCCTACTCATTCTGAGAACAAAATAGAATAGTGCCCAACCTTTTCTACGGTGGAAAAAAAAAAAAAAAAAAAAAGAAAAAAGGAAAAAAAAAGAAAACCAAAATCCAAACAACAGGTTAGTTTATCTACAAGTTACAGATATTACAGAGCTACCTACAAGACCATAGTCTGGGTTTATGGATATTGTGTTTAGCTGGCACACGCTTGTGACAGATTAAGGACCACAAGACCAAGGGCCAACAATTTATTGCCAAGTCCAGAAGAGAAAACCAGAGAACAGGGATATTTGAAAAATAGTTGATTGTGTCATATCTGCAATAAATTAGCTGTTACTGGGCCATATTCCACAGCTCATTAAAATCACTGGCATTGGGCTTGAGATCAACATTGGTCTCAAGTTTAACAATATACAGCATCAAAAGATGGAAGAAAGTTTACCAAACACAGTACAAGACCGAGAAACTTCTCTGGTGAGATTTCAAAAACTTTTACTCACAAATTCACTGGGTTTTTTATAGATCAAGTGTGACCATGACAGGAATGCATGTGGTCAGAAATGAACAGGCTGCCCTGCACAGCTGTGCAAAGCAACCAGGGAAGGCAGGCAACAGACAGGACAGGACAAGTGGGTGCAGCATCCTGGTAAAGGAGAGAAACTCATCATTAGGCATAGGTCATGCTGCAGACTTCTTAACTCACAAAGAAGGAAGAAATTATTAGGTAGAATGTGTCTCTAGAGTGCTGTTAGCAAACAAAGGCTGTTATGTCACAGTATTAAGCCTGTGTGGGGTGGTGTGTGGGTGCTCCTGGGGTTTTAAACTGTAAATTACAGGGGCATACTAAACTGGTGTGTGTCTACACAGGTAGTTTCACTTAATTTAACTGTCAATCTAAATCATTTTAACATCATGCCTTCACTTAAACCATTCATTCTGGGCAGCCTGCCTTTAAGCTGTAGTCTTGCAATGAGTCCCTGATGGATCCTAGTTGAAACTAACGGGGCTGTATGTGGTTGTAGGGTAGCAATTGCATAAAATTCATTAAAGGACTGGGGCTTATTTGCGTAAGGCCAGCTCTGACGCTTACGCTTATGTGGAGCTCTTTACAGAAGAATTATTCCTCTTGATTTCGTGGGACTGTTTATGAGTTAAAATATGGCTCAGCAAGAATTTGGTTGCAGTCAGGTGGATATGTTTGTTACCTTGCTGATATACCTCATCCCACTGAAATCAAGGTGATTATTAGTTGCTCACATGGCGAAGGGTTTGCAGTAGTCAGATGTTTTTTTGATATGTGAATGCAGATCTTTGTTTTCAGAATACTAGAATGTCAAGCATAGAAAAAACTACTTGGAAATTATAATAACTTTATCAGGGAAACTGATTTCATGGGCTGGATTGGGGGCTGGGGGGTGGAGAGGAATGCTCTATTATGTATCTCAATAACATTCCCAATTGGGAGATTGGGAGTAGCTCATGTTACAGTCCTTATTCCTGGGATTTCTGGGTTAGAAGAAACAGCAATTCCTCTGCAGATGAAACAGGTTAAAAGTCAGATCCTATCCTAGCCTCATAGGTTTGCATTCTGAGGAGGAAAGTGACCCTGTGCAGAAATACACACACCTGATGACATAAATGCTATAGGATCTTCTTAAAATTCAGATCTGGGCAGAAAGTCATATACTTTCCTGCCCAGGTGCAAGGCAATACAGCTGAGCTGATTAATGCCAACACCCACCCTACCCCTTTTAAAAGAATGGCAGATTATGCACAGCAGTACAATGAAATGAAAGGAATTACTTATGCAAATGCTGTCCCACATAAAGGCTGCAAAACTCAGTCTTGCCATTATTTCTTCCCCAGCCCTGCTTTCCAGTGTTAACAAGGATCCTGATTTCAGCTGTGATAGAGTTAATTTCCTTTCTAGTGGGTGCTGTGTTTCAGATTTGGTATGAAAGGTATGTCAATAATGCATATTTTTTTGGCTGTTCCTAAGTGATGTTTGTACTATTTAAAGACTTTTTTCAGGTTCCCATAGAAGCTGAGAAGGAGCATACACAGAACAATGGAATAGCTAATGGAATATTTTGTAACATAGATGTCATGTTTGGTATAGAAATAAGGATTGGCCCAGGGATGGGTAATGGTGATCACTGCTTAGGACAGGCTGGGCAACCAATTCACTGGGTGATGGGAGGGACTTGTATTACTTTATCTTGGATATTCTTTTGCCATTATTATTTTTTTTTCCTGTATCATTCCTTTAAACTGCTTTTATCTCAACCCACAAGATGATTCTCTTGTCTTCCCTGGGGGAAGGGAAGAATGGCACAAGCAGTTGTGTGGTCCTAGCTGCACAACACAAGAAAGAAAGACAAGAAAGAGAAAGAAGAAAAAGAAAGACAAGAAAGCTCTACAACAAGAAAGAGATCTGTCCCTAAGATGCACTAACATTTCAGTTAAGAAAACTAGAGGACTGTTGTTCATGGAGCAAAAGAGTTTTCTGCTTCAAATAACTTTTTGTTGTCTCTCAGGTTTCAGATCAGTTGCTTGTTGAGTGGGTTAAATTGTAATAAAGAGTGATAGAAAATCGTAATAAGAAATGATAGAAATTAAATAAGCCAGTATAAAATTGATACAAATAACTATGAAAATGGGCACAGAAGACCATTATTGAGGTTTCTCATTTGTATTACAGACCATTAGGCATGGATACATTAAGTTTCACACCTTTAAATTTTGCTTTTTACCTCTTCTTAGAGATAGAATGCAGAGATGATGAAGTGAGATATATTCTGCTCTTTTTCATATTGGAAAGAAAAATAAAAACAAATAATTGAGGAATCACATTGACTTTAGTGGAATTATTCCAGATTTGCCCTAAATAAGCTAATTCTTTCCATGTTCTACAAAGCAATCTGGACATAAGTGGAACTTCTTCAAGATAGACGATGTAATCCCACTGTCCCTGGAGGGTGTACAAGGAAAGCTGATGTAGTGGATGAATAGCTCCAGAAGTATAAATCTTCTGCCTTTGTGAAAAAGGAAGTAAATCCATGTATTGTGATTCCATTGAACTTTATTCTTTGATTTTTCTACCAGCATAAAGGTAATGGAAAGGCAATGAAAGAATCTGTGGCTCACAAATACTTTTACTTATCATCACAAAAAGTATGCTTGATAACATGTACAGCTGTAAGAATTTAAATCTTCAGGATTCTGTAAGCTTTCTTATATATTAAACAAATCTTTCTGTCAAAGGGGATACATTTTCATAACAGGGTGAAAGATTTAAACTATCTGGGTCTCACTAAGGAGCTACTTAACACTTTAGAAGACTCACCTCTCCACCATGCTGTGAAAATGAACCATAGCATCAATTTTTAAAGTCATATGCTGAAGTTCATTGATCACACAAAGGCAAGGGGAAGACAAAGGGATGATCTTTGATTCCTGAATGTGTTTCATCTAACACAAGACAGTAAGATGAGATTTCACAAACACTTTCAGCTATTAAAGAATACAGGGAGGAGAAATGATTAAGCTGAAGATGTATCAAACCTGGTGTAGGAGTATCAACACATAAATTCATCATGGGAATTAATTGTATTGTATGAAGAAACAGAAGGATGAAACATTGAATTGAATCACCTACTTCTTTTGCTATAAGAGCAGAGAAAGATGACAATGCATTAAGTTTTGGGATTCAAAATATCTCAGTTCTTTGCCTTAGTTCTGCTGCAGACTTTCAGAAAAATTAAGTGACTTTGCCACTGGACTTCAGGTTTTCATCTATAAAATGAGAATAATTGTCCATTTGTTGTCTAATTGTGCTATGCAGGTACGAGGAAACACAATAAGCTTCTTATCTCACCTGGAGCCTTTTGATATTCCTGTAATAAAAATATGAAAAGTATTATTATGTCCCCATTTTAGCTATTGAGAGCAAAACAGTTTCCAACCAGCTGAGCTGGCATTGCTTGTCTTGTTTTGAATGCCTGTCTTTGCTAGACAGTACAGTTACTATTGGCTCAGTACATACCCTGTGGTATCTGTTTTGCCCATTTGGGCATATAACCACCTCTTCTGTGTTTGATGTTAGTATTTCAACTTGATCCCATGTTAAGCTTGTTTATTCATCTTACATATTCAATGACAAAAAGCCAAAAACTTTAGCAGATGGATGGTTTCCTGGCATATTTTCTGTCTTTTCAGAGTGTTCATTACTGAAAGATGGGAAATACAGGATCTCTGCCTTTCCTGTATTTATATATTTCTATGTATAGAAATATATATATCTGTATATTATATATATATATATATATAAATCTATGTATTTCCTGTATACGGCAGTCCGTAGACAATGGGAATTATCTGCAAATGCTCCAGAAGCAAACACCTTGTTAGATACAGCTGTATCGAGCTGGTCCAGGGATTAGTAGGAACAGCTTAACAAACCTGTGCTTATGATTAAAAAAAAAATCTGGGAGGATTGCAGGAAGGAAGGTGAAGGGAAGAAAAAAGGGAAACAAAGGAGTGTGTTCTCTGTTTGAAATACCTCATAGGCTTTATTTCATGTTTTGTTGTGTAGGTTGTGACAGTAAAGAGGTAAGAAAGTTTTCTTGTGTTGAGATGTGTCTGAAGATGTTTACCCGTAATTCACAGGATGACAATCAACTCAAGCCTGCATTTCCTCTTTAAAGAGCTAGTAATTTAGGTTACTTTCTGGAAGTCTTGGAGTCTGATTCATACAGAAAGTGAGGACAATGCTGTATAGTTTTCCATATAAAAAATATAATACACACCCTCCAAATTTTATCACATACCCAGGGTATTGAAAGGGCACTCAGATCCCACTAACAGAACTCCCCCTTTATCCTTAACTGTATAATGAATTTCAAACTTGAAATAGAGTTTATAGTCTTTGGAAAACCAGTTCCAACAAGTGGATCCTGGCATTCACAAGGTGCTATGCATTACTCCATTCACACATTTGAGGAAGGGCAAACACAAGGTACCAGCTACTTTTCTAGCCATAATCTATATATGGCATTGCCTTAGTCTGTGTTCCCTCAATGCTGTTTCTTCCCCATGCTGATGACTTCCTTCTCAATCAGCACACGCACAGGTAATTTTTTCTCTTTTTAAAAGTTTGTGGGGTTTTTACTTCTGAATTTTACAGAAATTACTCAGATTGTGTTTGTTTTTCTTCCTGTAACTGAGGTAAGCAGTGTCACTATGCATTCCTGCTTCTTTTTTCATCAGCGAATACAGGGAAGCCACAGTTTCTGTGTTGCACTGGCTAGACATAGGTACAGGTCCCTTGATTTGCCCAGATGATATGAAACATATGTAAGCCCCTTCAGTCTACACATGTGTGTTGCAATTAATTTGATTTGTAAGACTAAAGGCTTGTGGTGTATAACGTATGATCAGCAGTATCAGTTTTGTCAGCATTCAGTAAATATGATATTTCTACCACAAGAGCCCTGCATTTCTGAATTTCGCCTGAAATTATAATAAAAAAGAAGTCTACTTACATTATAATAGAATATATAAACACCAACTGTCTAGAGATTTTGGGAATTGTTTCAAGTTACAAAGTTGCTGACTGCTACTGTATTAATTGGTGCATATTGTAATTGTTTTTTAATATTTACTTTATTGGAAATGCTATTTTGTTACTTGTTCAGTAATTGCAAATGAATTCTTTTGTCTATGCAACCAAAATACTTCACATGTTTTAAGTCAGCTTAAGTGAGATAAGTGTTGCATTTTTGGTGTTTGTTTTCCCCCTTCTGACTTCCTCCTCTAATGAGATCTGGTGAGAAATCATAAGAAAGAATAGGAAGAGTAGGAGTATAAAAGAGAGAGAAAGAATGCTGATTCCAAGCAGTATAATTACAAATGTCTTCTTGTAGGAGGAACTTGTCTTCTCTTTGATTTCACGGATGGTTGGGATTTTCCATTTGAGGTTATGGGAACAAATGTGCTGGCTTGTCCAAAAATGACTATTCCTCTCAACAAGGGCTTTGTCCTAGAATGTGCTAAAAGGACTTAAAAAAAACCCGCCAAGATTCTATTTTTGGCTGCTATTTTAAGCCATTATAGATCGTCTATCTTGCACCTTTTATGCAGTATGGCTATTATTTATACATGAAAGAAAATTGTATGGGGCTTGCATAGAGAGGGGGGGATCTTTCACTTTTTCCTCCTCTTGTGCTTTAGGTCAGCTTTTACAGCCTTTTTTCAAAAGTTCATTGCTCATGTTGTGCAATATTATGTCCTGACCCAAAGCCCACTGAAGTAGAGAAATCCATGCTACCGGTACTTTATTTAGTTCCTAAGGATGTATGTCAGGTTAGGATCATTCTGTCCTTTCTCCAAATCCTTAGTGCTGTGCAGTACAGGGATAAAATGTGTCAACCCCTTCTCTGATGGGGCAAGAGTGTGTTCATTGAAAACATTCCCTCTCTTTCCTGTTACTAATTCGTTGCTTTTACTTAGGGTGTGTATGACTTAAATTGATAATTGAGAGCAACTTTATCAGAACTCCCAGAGATGAATAAATAACAGCCAGGTCATTTTGAAGGGGAAGTTGGTTGCTAAAAGCTTAATACCAGAAACCAGCCAAAGTAGTCCCTTCATTCTACCTCTTCCAGTCTTGCTTTCTGTAAGTCTACAAATTACAATCAAGCTGAACAAAGTGTAACCAGTAGTCCTTCTAGAAATTACTAGACATTCTAATTAGAGTTGATACTGGGTGATTTCTTTTATGCAAAAATTCTCAGCACTAGTTTTTGAGCACTTAAATATTGTTATTTACCAAGTCTGCTTGCTTGCAGATGAAAGGAGGCTGGAAGCCAATTGCAGAGTGTAATCATGTCCTATTTCATCCAAATGATCTTCCTGCTTGTGTCATGTAGGGACATTCACACTGAATATACAGAAATTACTATACAGAAATTCCCAGTTTGTGGCTGCCTCCTTAGTTTATTTTCTCTTTGTTTCCAAAGGGTCCTTTCCCCATGAGCCAAACTTCTATTGTGGCTTTCATTACTGTCTCTAAGAACAATGTTCAGAATTCAGAAGCTGCTGTCTCTGTGGCTGAACATCTTTGCTCAAAAATACCTACAGGAACAAGGCATCCTCTACTCAGTCATGAAGAGCAAAGATTCAAAGTCTATCAAGTGCTTGCAGATTCCTCTTTCATCCATACAACCAGTAACATTTTCTTTTGGCAGCACTGTTAACACCATGTTGAAGTCACTGCTATAATTTCTTCAGTTTCATATAAAAATCAAAAGGTTTGTTAGAACACTGCAAATAATGGCTGCAGTTGCTTCCAAGTGCCCAGCCTCTTTCTAGTCATCAAAATGTTTGCAGGCAGTGTAATGGCAAACCAACAGGTCCTTACACTAAATTTAAGGACAAAATCAAAAGCACAACACACCTACCAAAAGAGAAATTAAAAAAACCACAACTAAAAACCAAAAAACCACAGCTATTCCTTTGGGCAGGCACTGCCTGCTCTTATCAGGTCAAAACCAGACAAGAAGTCATGATAAAGTAACATGAGAGAATCAGAAGGTTAAAGAGGACGCAAAGATGCAGAGAAATTTAAAGTCTTATCCAGGATCGTACAGCAGACTGGTAGCAGAGCTGGCAATAGCATCTGACTTCACACTTCCAACCAGTCTGTCTTCTAGACCAGCATAGCCAACTATACATTGAGAGTTAGAATTCAAAAATTGTCATATAAGTCAAGGAATCATATCCTTCCTGAGTAAAAAGACCAGCAGTAGGTATAATATTCTCCTATTCTTCTCCTTATTAATTTTTCTGTGATACCATGACTGGAAGTCATCATTTTGCAAGTGGTGGCAATACACTATGTTTTGTAGCTTTAGAGGGGTTTTTTTATTATTATTTCAGAACACCTATATGGAAAGTCTTAGTGAGCCTGAGACCGACACTCAGATCAATCAGGAAAAAAAGAGTCACACGTTTCTGCCTTATAAACTTAAAACAGTTGTTGGTTTCATTTCTAATTACGTATGTTGGTGAACTGGATATGCAGTCTTTTGACAATAAAATCCAAATTTATTTCAGTAATGCCAGAGAAGCAAGATTCTCAGTATTGTCACATTATTGTATTTTAGCTGTGATTAGAAAGGAGAAGGGGCTATTTCCTTTCAATTTGATCATCAAGTTACATTTTACCTGAATCTATCACAACAGCGTGGTAATGGTTTCAACTGTGCAAATAGTATAAAGAACAGGTTTTAAGCATAGGATATATTGCCCAACAATTTCACTCTTTATGAAAAGGTAACAGGTTATATAGGCATAGTACTGTCCACTGAAGTCAACTAGCTTTTTAGTCCCTTTTCCAGAGGCTCTTGTGACAATATAAGCAATTTCTTGTTTCTGTTTGCCATAGATTGTTTTGTGGTGTGCGTGTACACGTAACAAAAATGCCTTTATGCATAATTCTGTGAAGTGTCAATTACTTCTATATGATACGTTCAGTGTGTAATTCAGACTGAGCTAACCCTCAAGCAGTTTTATTCCATTATTTTTTAAAAAAAAGAAACCCAAGGTGCTTCTACTTGTGATACCTCAAACTGTCTGAACTGCTGTCCTGGATTTTTACCATTATTCCCCTTGCCATGCCTTCTTGCTGCTGTATTATCTCAATAGTTCTGTATGAAGGGGAGGGAGCCTCAACTATTTTATAGAGGAAGAAGTGGTCTGCCAGTATCTTGCGTCTCTCTGTCAGGCAATAGCCATAGGTCCTCTCTATTCTCAGCTCAGTTCATAACCAATATTCTCATAATTAGCCTTAAGACTTTTCGACCATCCTGAGCTGAATGAGGTTTCCAGGGTGCAGAATGAAATTACACAGCCTTCTCCAGCTTTATGCAGAAGGAATAGGGCACGCAGCATTTAGTATGTATAAATCAGCAAGAATGATGCACCTGAAATGTGGTTTGAAAAGGGCACCAGCCTCTTAAAAAGCTTTGGAAGCTAACTTTTAACTTCGAAGAGAGGCTCGAAAGTTGAAATTCAGCTTCTGGTATTATTAGGAGGATTATTGTACCCATTATCTTCCGTTTTTTCCCCCTATGTGTATAAAAGGCTCATAACTCACCAGTGATGTGGCCAATGTTAAGAATATTCTCTAGAGCTGAAGCAGCATACACATTCTTTACTATTAAGACATTTTTTTTTTATTCTTGAAGGGCCATTTCTTTGTACTGTATGTCTACAGATTTTACTTGAACTGGGATGTACCTTGAAAAATGATCTTGTTTATAAAGTTGTACAATAAACTTGTATTTAAATTGTAACTGCAGCACTATATTCCATAGATTTTTCCTCTTGTGAAAACAGCTGGTTCCCACAAAGAAAATAGGAGGTATTTCTTTGCAGTATCACAGTACTATATTAAGGAAAATATATTCAGAAACTACACTACAAGGTGATTATTTAATGAATTGGATATGAAAAAGTACATGTTAGTTTGCAGTATGAAAACTTAGAGGGGCTGGCAGCCAGAAGCCAATTAGTTAGTTAAATCTGCTCAAATAATGGAAAAGAAAGAGGTATTATGCATTATTCTTAAAGGAATGTATTTTTGTAAAGAAAAAAAAAATCAAAATTGTATTAAATTCTTTGAGATCTACTTAGTTATCTCAAGCTATACTACATTTATTAATTCAATTTAAAACTACAAATGCAGACCCTAGAAACCAACCAAATGCAGTGTCTTTTAGGGAGAAACTGTTGGGTTTTTAGCATTCTGGCCACACACATAAGCCCATTTTTCTGCTTATTTCTTATTTTCAGCTACAATCAGCTCTATTTTAATTGTCTACCCACCAAATCACTATTGCTAGCATGAACTTGTTTCAATGTCTAGAAAGCTGATAAGATCTGTATATCCCTGATGAACTCTGAAATATGTTCACTCTTACACTGGAAATTAACTAATACATAAGAATGACCAGTGAAATTTGAATATTTTCCTTTTTTTTTTTGTTCCTTATTTATGTGGAATTGTAATTAAAAAAGGAAGACAGTGATGTCGAAGTGCATTGGTCAATTTATTAACGTGAAAAAATGCATCCCTGGACTAGTTCATATCTTGAAGGCAATCAATTTATTGCATTAATTTTAGCCATTATTAATTCTATAATTTCCTTGCTGCTTTTCCCAGAAGGCTAGAGAATTTTTAAATCAATAATGGCATGTGCAAGGTATACATATGTGCCCCCCCCCAAAGTTTTCTAGCTATCATTACACTGCAACTGTTTACATCCCTATATAAACACCACTTGCCAGCTGCCTGTGTTAGTATACAGAAACAGGAGACTGCATTATTTTGTTACCTAAATCTACAGAACAAATTTTGAAGACCGAACAAAGAGCATCAGTGTGGTAGTTAACTTCTCTGTCAAAAGCCCAGGCTTGTGTTAAGCAAAACACTTCAAGATGAGTTTAGCTTTTAGCTGAAGTCCCTTCCTTTTGGAAAAGCAGTTAAGTAAGACTCTCGTGTCCACAGAAATCTGCTATTTAGCCACACGTTCAGAGTTAAGCATGTACTTGAAGGGTCCTGCTAACCTGGGATCTTAGGAAAGACTACACAAAAACCCTGTTGGTATTCTGCCCTTTCTTCTCAGCTATGGCTTTGTTCACACTTCACTATGATGCAAAGGATTTTTAACTTTTCATTATCATCTGAACATCTGCTGTGCTTCATGAATAAGTCTAGATTTTTCCTATAGTTCTTTGAGTGAGATTTTGCAGTAAATTGCGATGCAACCTACAGCATATCTCCATCTGCTAGTTAGACTCCTTAGTAAAAGCATCCAATCAGTTAATCCAAGAAGATTAATTTTACCTTCCACCTTAGAATACAAGATTCATTAATGACATAGAAACAAGTCTGCATTTGGTTAATTAGTTGAATGACGATCATCCATATCTATCGCCAGTGGCAGGCAGATGGAGTTGTTAAGTCCAGGAAAATAAATTCACTCTCAACATTAAAGTATAAATCAATTTAGGAAGGCTTGTTGAGGTCCTGAAAAGTACCACATGGGTGTGAAATAAAATTATCCTGGAGTTGTTGGTTTAATTGATGGTCTAATTTAGAGAGTGGAATTCATAGCTTTAAAGATGGGCAATAATCTCATGTGACTTATTTCTGGGTTTCGGTGACATTTCTTTATTTTAGAGAAAAGGAAACAAAGACTTGCATTCTGATACTTTCACAATGTTTGCAGCCTGAAGCAGTAGAAAAGAGTCACTTTTCAGAAGAATCCACACTGACATTGCATGAATGGTTCCTATAGCCATCCACTCATAGGCAGGGAATGGGGATTTATGCACAGAAATGCTTGTAAGAACAGCAGGGAAGTTGCATGAAAAACTCTGTAAAATGCACCTTTTTGAAAATTCTCCTTTCTGCTTCTATGCAGAGCTCTTATTTATTCCTTTCCTATATTCTAAAGGCTTTTAAAAGCTGCAGAGTTCTCAATCCACTGTTTGGCAGACCTGATAGCAAACATTAATAACTAAAAAAGCAAAGTTTGTTGGATTTAAGGATGATTAGCATGACTTATACTTACTAACTTTAGTGTTCTAAGCAAATCTACTGGCTGTTTTCACAGGTCTCCAATTAATAACTTGATTCTTGTAAACAGAAACATCAATGTGGCACTTAAAGTACACTTTTTTTAATATACATTTCAATGAATTACTTTGTAAAATTAGCGACACTGATTCGTGTCAAGTGAAGCAAAAAAAGAAACTGATATCTAGGAAGAATAACGATGTCTAAGAATGTATCTCATGTAAGTATGCTCTATTTGAACAAACTAAAATGACCGAAATGTAAAATCTATTTTTCTTCTGGTATAAATACTAGGGTAAAAAAACTATAATAAATATCTAACCAGGTTCTGGTTCTTCAAGCACATTATCAAATGTCGTGATTCTCATAACCAAGTTTTTTATTGGAAATGGAAAAGAGTAGTGCCAAATATTTTGAAGTGTGAAGAATAAATAATATTAGATATATTTTTGCTTTCTTCCATGAACTATTTGACAGTCCACTTAAATATTTAAATAGTATGGCTATTAAACACCTTATATCATACAGTGTGAATGCTCACATTAAAATCAGGTTTTCCAGATTTCCAGCTGAAATAAAATTTCTTTTTGCACAAGTGTTCATAAGAACACATGAGTCAGATATACTTTAAATCCTTCAGAACAGAGAGAAGAAATAATATCGTATTTCTTATAATCCCCTCAGATTAATATCTTTCATGAGCAACTTTTTTTAGATGAAATTATTGGAGCCCAAATACATAAAAATAATACATATTTAACTCTTAATTTTGTACTTTAATAATGATTTCCATAAACATAAATCTTAACAGATCTGGAATTTAGGAGCATAGTAATATAAGTGTTTATTGACTCTGAAACCAAAGGCATTTTTGAAAATTTCATGATGCATGCATTACATTTCGGTGTAATACATGAAAATGCATAATGTAAGAGTTGTAAATGAATTGGCATGATGTTAAATGGGATTCTGCACTGTGGCATATAGAAATTGTATTTATATATGTGTCATGTTTTCAGCTGGGTTGGAATTAACTTTTTTGCTACCACCTGGTGTAGTGCTATGTTTTGGATTTGGAATGGGAATTGTGTGGTAGCATGCTGGTGTTTTTAGTTGTTGCTAAGCAGTCAAAGCCTATTCGCCTTCTATCATCACTCCCTCAGTGAGCAGGCTGGGGGTGCACAAGAAGCTGGGAGGAGACACTGTCGGGACAGCTGACCCCAACTAACCAAAGGGGGATATAATATACTGTATAATGTCATGCTCAGTATATAAAGCTGGAGGAAGAAGAAGGAATAGGGGGACATTTGGAGTGATGGGGCTTGTCCTCCCAAGTAAGCACTATGTGTGGTGGAGTGATGCTCTCCTGGAGATGGCTGAACACCTGCCTGATGATGGGAAGTAGTGAATTAATTCCTTATTTTGCTTTGCTTTGCTTGCATGTGCAGCTTTTGCTTTACTTATTAAACTGTCATTATTTCAATCTTAATCTTAAAATTCCTTTGGGCCCTTTACATGACCAGGTCTAACCTCCTCTTTAAAAACATTGCCATCACATGATACCAAAGAAGATAATACTTTTGTAAGATTTGGAATGTCATAGTCTAAATTATTACACTACTGGTATCATACTTTACAATATAGTAGTGGGAATAGCGTTGAGTCACATAGATTTGAAAGTATTTTAGGACAATCCTCTACATATTTTTACACTTCCACTTTTGAATAGAGTTGGAAAAGAGATTTAGGGAAACATTCTTTTTGATCCAAACTTTGTCAGCTTGCAGAGAAGGACTCACCATTGTCAGTCTTCAAGTAACAATTCAAGGCAAATATTTTTTTTCGTCCAGACAAGTTTACAGACTATGCCCTCAGTGAGGAATTTATTTCTAATTTAGTGATTCCCAAAGTCTTGTGCAGTATTTACCTATTATTGACACAGCTAGGTCTTACTAAAAAAAAAAATAAAAATATCTCAAGGCAGACAAGGTATAATGCATAAATGGTGATAGCCGTGGGCAACTGTTAAAATAATAATTTGGGGGAAGTGTTGTGCAGTGTATCTTACTGTTGTTTCCACATGCATTGTTAGCTCTAGCTTTACGTTGATTTCAGTAAGTGATTTTCTTGCAGTGAAACCAAGGCCTGAAATTAAGAGTACTACCCTGGAGGACAATTGAAGGTTTGTACATAAGATGTATGCTTTGCACTGAGATTCAAGAAAATAACAATCCCCAAAGTCTGATCCAAAACCAATGAGACTCTTAGCTTTGGTTAAGTTTGTTTTTGAAAGCAAAGGGTTATTCCAGGTAAGAGAGAGAAAAACATGTTTTTTGCAAATGAATTCCAAATCTGTACCTGTTCAAATGTTTGAGATAGCTTTATGTAGATACCTAGACAGTCTGCACTTATTTTTTTGAGGATGCAGTCTGCCTTTTGGACTGGCAAAATTTGCCTTCTAATTTCATATATTATTACAACCTTTATTTGTTGCAGGTGATCTTTTTGCCATCTTACTTGTCATTTAGAAAATCTAAAATGTTCATCTTCATGATCCAAATTACTTAAACCATCTTGCTAAAGATAAAGAAAATTCAATATATACTTATGTACTTGCAATTGATAAATTCCCCAATGACAATAGATTTAGCCAGTTATTAATGGGTTTCTACTAGACATCTTAGTAATATAATTAGTCTGTCTTGTAATCAAATAACTGATTAATCACTACATCTTTTTTTCCCCAAAGATAATAATTTATTATAGATTTATTTTTTTATAAATTCTTCAAAATAATTGCTTCTTCTCTTCTATTTCACCGACATGTTTAATGAAGGTGATGAGATTTCCTTGTATCATTTACAAAGTTTATTGAAAACAGAGTTGGTTACAGGAAATGGTTTGCTTATTTAAAATTTTTTCGTAAAATTTACAACACATTGAAGAGATTATTTTCTAAATAATAATCTGATGTACAGCCAGTAGGGAAATATAATCCCTGTAAAGCAATGGTGTCAAAAGAAATGGTCTAATTACTTAAACTTGTGTCAAAAGATGCAAAGTAGTGTAATTCTTTTATTTTTTATACTTTATCAGAGCAATTAACCATATGCTTTAATCATGTACTTGGGTGTTTTGGTTTTACAAAATACATATGTCAATATTTTGGTGCCATAAAATGAATATGAGTATGTTTGTTGTGTCATTGACCTGGATAAATATTATGCAGCATATTAAGCGGTAGAGTGTGTGTAATATACATGTATGCGCACATTTATTTATTCAGTGTGTATATAATTTACATAGCATTTTCATCTCTATTCTGAGAGCAATTAAAGTCAAGACATGATTTGGTTTATTAGATATATTTAATGGTTTAAATGCATGCTTCATCATTTTCTCCAGCAAAAAACATAAGCGAGTAGAAAAGACACTGGGAATTCTGATTATTTTATGAAGTAGTTATTTTTTAACAGTAGTTGTATATTTTAATACGTGTAAATCAAAGATTCTTGTACATAATTGTGTACAATTACAGTTGATCTTTACTGCATTTGTGTATGTACAAATGGTACATAAAATTATAGATAGGTAGAGGGATAAAGGAATAGGAAAATTCAAATGATATTTCACTATATAGCTCTTTGTGAAGAAAAGGCTTAAAGTCAATTTGCTCTTTTCTCATTGCAACAAGCAGCAAACTTTCCTACCATTTGATCTTGATGTTTTATGTCCGTGTCTTAAAGGGGAGCAATCATTGTCTCTCTGTAATTCCTGCCTTCCTTCCTGAGTCTCACCTTCCTTTTCTGACTGTCTGTGGCTTCCTAAAATGAGGGGAATGGACTCCTGAAATGAGGGAAATAATAGCTCTTTCGATGCTACCTTGCCTGTGATGTTTGAGGGATATGAGAAGAGAGTCCTTACCCCAGGAGTTGGATTTGGAGAATGTAGAATGAAATTCAAGTCCTTACCCCAGGAGTTGGGTTTAGAGAATGTAGAATCAAATTCCAATTTTCAGACAAGTTGAAATGACTTGCTAATAATAGAAATTAATTATAAATTAGAAAGACTCCCAGGGCTGGTTTCAGACATGTTGAATGAACAAAAGAAAAAGGAAAGATGGGAAAATGAAACAAGAAAGACCTTGAAAATAATAACCTCTCTCTGTATAACTTTAAATACTAGATTAAGAATTTACATTCTGGGTATAGGACAAAATCTTGCTCTAACAAAGCACTTGTGGTTTCTTTTTACTTGAATTAAAATAAGATTTTAAAAGGAATTACTCATACTTAAGGGTAAACATGTCTTCTGTTTCATTGAGTTAGTTGTGTAATCATGCACCTAAACAGTGAGTTCTGTTTAATTTGACAATTACACTGGACATACTGAAAATGTCTCAGCTGATGGAAAAGTACTACTTAACTTTATGGTTTGTGATTTTTTTTATCTTATAAAAACAAAGTTGTTTATGAAATACCAGAAACGTAAGGCACATTATCAATGCCTTCCTGTATCATGGCTTACAGAATTTCACTTTTTATTTACCCCAGATCACAAGCAACATCAAATAACTTAAATGATCAGTTGTGTAATGTTTTAGTTAGTAAGGATTTGGATGAAAAGGTTCACAAAAAGCCCCAAAATTTTATTTTTTTTTCTAAATCACATAGCAAATACATTTGTAATGGGAGGACTTGTGAATAATTAAAGAACAATTCAGTGAAATTCCTATTAAACAAGTGTTTCTTATGAAACACTGATGATGAAAAGAATGTTTGGATAATTTTACATTACAAACTATAGGAGATGAAACTTGAATTTAAAATTCCCATTTGATCAGCATTAGACAAATCAAGACATCCTTTTTAGAAAAGACTCCACTCACCTTCTTTTTAAGCCAAATGTTTCCTAGAACAAACATCTTCCCATAAAGACTCCCAAAAAACAACTCAGTTTGTAGGCAGATACATATCGTATTTTCTGTTAAAAGAAAAGTAAAAAGGACTCAGAACTTTCATTGTTTTACTAACCCACATTTTCTTTATTTTGAGCCACTGTTTATACAACAGGGCTAATGGAATTGAAACAAAGTTATTTATTAAAAGCAATCAATAATCTGTTAATGTCCATTTGGTTATTACTAATCTTAATAAATATGGATAGTAATATTATCTGTAAGAAAAAGAGCGGGGTTTGATTTATTTTCAGAAATAATTCCAATAATTTCGTGGCACATGACTATTACAGAATTCTAAATAGGCATGTAATCTAGATTTAATACACTTCAAATTGTATTTATTAGTGGTAATATTATGCCAGAAAATCAAACAAAAATTGAAATTTTCTACAAAAGCCATTGACTGACATTTTCTCTTTGGAAAATCCAGATTCAATTTACTTTGCAGAAAACACAATACTGGACTTAAAAATATGTGTTCCTGGACCACCTTCTGTCTCTGTTAAGTCACTTCAATGTATCTGTTTTAAATGGGAGTAATTGGACTGTAAAATGCTTTGTAATCTACTGAGGGACTAAGAATTTTTTGGTCTCTGACATTTCCTACACCATTGCAGCATTTTACTGGAGCTGTAACTTTGGTTCTTCCCATCCCTTGTTTGTTTCTGCTGATGAAATTTCTTGATAAAATTCAGTATCAGTGTCTGGTTCTGTAGAGGAGTTATTAAGATGTACTGTTGTAACTACTCCAAAATTAATTTCATTAAGTATTTTCTTCCACAGTGTTATAGTTGACAGCTTATTGCTGTTTTGGATATATATGAAATGTCACTTATGTGACATGTAAAATTTCAATCTCTCATATTTGAGAGAAAAAAAGGAAAAAAGAATGCAGAATAAAAGACATATAGAAAAGGAATTTCACACACAGAGAGAAATAGCTTATTAGGTAAAAGATGAATCTTCCAAATCAAATGAGACAGGTAGATTTTGTTTTTTCTTTATTTAAACATAAAAAAATAAATCCTAACAGAAAAAGGACTGATGTCTCCAAATGCCTCAGGTGTATGATCATCTAAGGAAGAGAAGAGCTATTTGAGTAAAATACTGAATTGAGAGAAGAGAAAACATGCTTGCATACTGAGCCTGTGGAAAAATATTTGTGAGGAAATTGTAGTGAGGAAAGTAATGTGTGTTCAGGGAGATACTAGGTAAGGTATTAGAGAGATAACGTGGTACCCTCAATATGAGACAAGTGATTCAAAGACCTAGGAGGCTACTTCCACTTGTACACCATTTGAAATTCAAACTACGAGAATTTCCTGATGAAAGGAAGGTATGTATTTCAAGCAATTCTAGTGAAAACTGTTTTAAGATATGGAAGTTTTGAATACAATACATCTTTAATTGCAGAAAGAATATTTCAAACAGGTGGATTTACATAGAGAAAACCCTCAAATTTCAAAGTTGTACCGTCTTTCTTCAAATCCCTGATACAAAATTTTAATGAGAAATTATATAAACAATCTGTATTGTTCCAGTAGCATCTTGAAAACATTTTACAAAAAGTTGCAAAAATGACTGCAAATGAAGGAAGTAATGAATGAGTAACTTAATACATAAGAAAAGATAGAATACATGATTGTGTTTTGGTACATAAAAATAGTTTAAATTAATCAGAAAGTTTTTGGTTGGGAATTATTCACTGTGTTCTACTGGCTGTAATTCTTTTTGCATTTAATTACAAGGGGCTACAGATTACTTAGAAGTCTTATAATGCATGTGCATGACTGCCAAGACCACTAATGGAAATTGCATACTATTTCTGAGAGAACAGTATACACTTCAGTAATTACATGCGGTACTCTAAATGCAGATGTAAAAGCAATTACCATAAACTGGTACTCTGCATACTGGAATGCTGTATTGGCTCAATACATTAGCTTTCATTTCTGAAGATCACCGGGACTCAATATATAGTTAGTTCTCTCATGAAACAAGATTAAAGGGTTCCATGTAACTTTCTTTTGTTCTTAGAAAAAAATGACATACTGTATGAGCAGCTCGACAGGCAATGCTACATTCGTTATTACACTAGAGAAAAGTGTGTTATTGACTAGCACTGAAGCATTTTGGTTGAATTGTAAAGGACCATCACCTAAGGCTTGGGTTTAGCTACTCTTATTTGTTACGTTTTCTTGACCAGGAAAATTCATGTAGCAGAGCAAGGGAACATAAATTCATGAGAGGTTTATTCACATTCTCCTCTTGCAATTTCAGTAACAGTGAAGCCTTGAAAGTATGACCTCACGAAGAGATGAATAAATAAAAACTACAGAAAGGAAAAAAATATTCTGTGTGTCAGAGATAGGATTGGATATGCAGCAGGGCTATGACCTTTAGAAGATGAGTTCTTGCTGTAAAATAGTTTAATTTATGGCCTTTGATTGTGGCAGTACTCCAAACCTGGCTGAAACATTGCAGAACTTCAACATTTCTCCAATATAGAATGTGAAAGTGAACATTTTCAAATATATTTGGTCCTTCTGTCTAATCACAAATGATTAATACTTTTCCCTGTTATACATTTGCTATCACTTTCAAACCATCATTGGTGTATTGAGTTAACCTGTCTTTTTCAGTTCATTTTGTTCTTTCTAGGTTATCTTGAAATCCAGATTAACCCTTGACTTCTCTCAACTCTTTACAGTCTTGAAAAAAACTTCAAAGAGCTATTTCAAATTTATGGAATAAGAGTTGGCATTATGTCTCTCATTAAGTATGCATGGAGAAATTTCCTTGTTTGTAATTTGCCATGTAATTTGTGTTTTGCCTTAGTTACTCAGTAGACATTTACATACAAGGTACTGTATTTCAAAAAAATGGTCCACTTTAGAAGCATAATGATGCACAGTTAGACCTTATCTTTAAAATTCTTTATATATGTACATAATTTTAAATATAGGAATATCTGTCCTATTTTTGATGCAATGCAATTTTGCAGCAATATGGCCTTGATCATTAGATGTGAATATGTTTATATTTTAATTTTATTTTTTTTTTTAAATTATGTCTTAAGACATCCTGGTGAACCATCATGAGCATTTCTCTGTTCGTGAAATTTCTTGAGGTTCTGCATGTTTTGCAATATTTTTTTTTTTAAATTAGAAACAAGTGAGTAATTTGTGTCTCTGTATGTATTTCTTTTTTTTTTTTTTTATAGAAACCTTTAAAAATATGTCCTAGCATATCTTGAATGCAGTTTCAGTTTTTATTTTTTTTATAACCATCATAAACCTAACTAATTTTATTTATCCATTTAAGCAAGTTAATATTCCTAAGCAAATGTTTGTTCTCCCATTGGTAGCTTTTTCTTAGCGTTATGGCTTCTTTCTCTTTTGCAGCATTTTCATGTACAGTGATGGCTGAGCACAAGAATTCAGTTTATAATTCATTAGACCTTCACTAATTACTAAAGTCTCCGTTGCCTATTTTCATGTTTTAGATATTGTACCTGTGTAAAACTTCTCTGTTGTTATGTAAAACTTCACTCTTGCTATCTGCACAGATCCACTTGTACTTCTCTTGCTTGCAGCTCATTGTGACATGTTTTTATGTCTTCTGAATGCTGCTGTATCCACACTCTGGGCTTTGCCCTGGGTCTCTGTTAGTTGCCTAGTTCATGCACTTCCTTTTATTTTCTCTGCATCCTGAAGCTCCTCTAAGTATTTACTGTTGACCAGTTTCTTCTCCTGCTGATCCGCAGCTTACCTATCACTATCTCTGATTTGCCTCCCCAGCTTTCTGTCCTGATTATTTTTTTATAGCTTGAAACATCCTAATAGTTTGAAATCTAGCCCTCTGCATTTCATCAGTCTCCCCTGTTATTGTGGATTCTTGGATCACCACCTGATCTCTGATATTAAAATACTACACTTACATTTCTGACGTGCATTTCATGTCAGTGCCAAAAAAAAAAAAAAAAAAAAAAAAAAGAAAAAGATTAAAAGATTTTATTTTGCAGTCCTATCTAAAACTTCTAGAAGTTCCTCTCTTTGTGAGATTACAGCTTTCCTCAAATTCTTCCACAACTTTTTCTTAGGTCATCTTCTCATCATGACTTATTTGCAAGTTATTAAAAATGTGATTAACATGATACCCTGCAGTAATCAGGAAAATAACATTTTTGTGACTTTTTTCTTATTAAATGGATCTATATATATTCTTACATATTTTTGTAAGTATTTTGTAATTGCAACCACTGCTCAAGGACCGAGTTCATGAAGGTACGTTTGTTGTTCCATCTCTTTTTTCTTCACTTATTCCCAAATTTCCTTTCTCTTGCTCTTCATTTCATTCCAAGTTTTTCCCTTTCCAGTTCCATTTCTGGTCCTCTGTGCTTGAACAATTAGATCCTTCACATACCTTAGAATTTTTATTTTTTTTTATTTTATTTTTTTTCAATGAACTCTAACAATCTGCGCATGGAGCCCTCGGAAAAGGAAGGAAAAAAAAAAAAAGCTTAAGCTTCTTTATATTTCTGATATGATATAACCAACTCAGATTGATTCACCATGGTCTTAGTTATGCAGCTAATTAAGGGTGAAAGGTGTATTCTGTATGTTGCAGGTCCCTGAGAAGCTACTTGTATGCCTGAAGTTAGATGGAAGTTTTACTTCACTGAAGTCAACTGCAACGTATTTCATCTGACCAAGAGGCATACTGGATTTTCATAGCGCTCCGGAGCCACAGATGAGGTGGGAATCTTCCTTAAGAAAAGACTTAAAGACAGGACCTAGCACTAAATAAGCTACCAGACAGGAAATTGCAAGCAGATACCTTCGTGCATCAGCAAGTAAAAAACAGAGTGGTTGGTGTGTCTGTGTGTGTTTGCATAAAGCATCACTTAACTGCAGCAGGAACTGTTCCAAGTATCCTATTCATGTCAAATATTAAAATGAAGTTCTTTTTGTAATGTTGTCATGATTATTTACAATCTGCTCACAAGCAAATTACTGAATGAGGATTTAACCAAATAAAACAAGTTAACTTATTACAAGTGATGAAATACTGTAATTAGTTTTGTCTGAAATACAAAAAGAGATGTAGTACAGTTTACCTAATAGCTGTTTAACTGACTTTTAAGAAGGGAGTCTTTTGCATGGTACCAGTAACTAAGAGTAATTATATCAACCTGAGTCAGAGATTAGGTATGTTGAGGGAATGGATGTACACAGTGTTGATGCCAGGTCAGGAACTTTCATACGGGTAATGCAAAATTGTACATCCCATAAATACATGTTTGTTATATAAATGCGTTAGATCTTATCTACTCCAATCAATACATGTTTTGATTAACTGTACACAATATGTTCAGCTGTTAAAAAAAAATTATTTACAGAAGTGATAGGATGAAATAACCAATTTATAAAAAGGAGCTTTTGTTGAAAAATGACAGGCTATAAATGTAAAAAGTAAAGGTACATTTGCGTATTCAACAAACAATTAACAATGAAAATTCACTGCTGATAGTGCTATTAATGAAATAATTTGGTTTTTCCAAGCATTTTGTATGTGTGTGTCTATGAATAGCATCCGTTTTCACATTAGAAAACATCAACAGTGAGTATTAGTTTCTCATTTTAGGCACATAAACAGACTGTCATCTGGATAGTCTATAGTTAATAACTTTGGGCTGAAGAGTTTCTTCAAATTCTTTCATCAGGTTGTTTAGTTTCAATGACATAGAATTAATCCTTAATGACATCATTTGCAAGGGGATAAAATGTGTTGTAACACTGAAGACACAAAATGAAAACAGTATCTGCTCTGCAGAACTGTGCATATGGGAAACAGTAAATGCATGAGCAAGACAGACAAGTAAGAAAATGGGTTTTAATAGTAGGGGCTTGGTGGACAGAGTTGAGGTGACAGCAAGCATATACTTTTATGTAAACATCCTCTAAAATGACAAACCTACATTGTAGTTGGAATATTGGAATACAATTTATAAGCCCTTCTTCAGATTAAGGAATATCTATGGATATCTGAAGTTCAACAGAGAATGAAAAAAAGTTCAAATCGTGAAAAAAGAGAGAAGGTGAAGGTAAGGACCCATATTTTCATCTTTTGCAAACCTAGATATTAGGCATGTTTTGCAAAATGTTAATTTTTTGTTCATTAAAAAAAAAAAAAAAAAGAAGGAAAAAAAGGAAGAAGAAAGTAACATTCGCTCTTGAGCATACCCATTAAAATGAAAAGCTTTGTTCAATTAAAGGTAGAACCTTTGGAGACCCTCCAGTCTCTGCCTTTTCTCCTTCCAAGATCAGATGGAAGGGAGGCTAATCTTGCCATAAGCTTCCACTTAAAGCTCAGTGCTGTCCATAATACGCTAAAGCTCTTAGTGCTGTCTTAGGTCTTTTGTCCTAGTGTTATAGGATGACTATCACACTTCTTTTTAAAGTCCACCCTTTAAGACTACTTCCAATCAATGTTACTGGAAAAGGATGATACTAACATTTTTGCGGTTTTGTCAAATCTTGCTCTGAGTTGTGTTTTTTTTCTCCTTTTTCTCCTTTAACCTTTGGGCATAAATGACAATGTCACTTGCAGTTAAAGCACAGCTCTTTGACACAGATGAAGTCAAATTTGCTTAATGCTAGATAAGCATGGAAAGTGTACAAAGGCTCGTATATCTGAAAAAGAAAGTGTGTGTGTGCGTGACTGTTGAGTAATATTATCCTATTCCCCGTATACTTGTTATGGAGTGCTAATGTCAGAATGTCAACAAGAAAGCTTTTAAACAACGGAATTACACAAAGATGTAACTATTTCTGAGATAGATTGCTCAAATAGATCATCTCCCATTGTTGTTTCATTTGTTTGTTCGTTTGTTTATTTTTTTCCTGAGACTTATTAGTTCCTTCAAACTTTATAGTTGGTTTAGGTTTCAGGTAAATTAAGTCAACTTGCTGTACATAGCTTTATTAGAATAATCATTCAAATTCATTATTCTTAACGCCTCAAGGTATTACTTATTTAACATTTGTCCATTGCGTAGCTCAATGTGGTTGACATCAGCTGAGGCTTCAGTCAAACTGTTTCAGGTAGGACTGGTGGTTTTATTAACAGATATTAATATATTGAAATGTAAAGAGAAGAGTGTGAAATGATATAACCTAGGCAATCTGTAAATAACAGCATTTTACACATTGTTTCAATAACTGCAAAGCATACATTATGTAAGTGTGATAAAATCTTATCTTTAAGTATGCTTCAGTTATATTCTATATGCATTCAAATATGTTCTCATGTCTACAGATTAGTAAATAGTGAATGTGCTTAGGTATGTTTGGGAACAACAGTAAATGAGTTTTCAGATCTTTCAAACTTTTTTTATAATTTCTTCAACCTTTTTCTTTTCATATGTAGTGCTTCATGGCTTGAGTTAACCAAGTTGGGTATGCTTCGTTTTATGGGGGTGTTGGGGCAGCAGCCTATATCAGAATAGAATACCAACTTTTCTAAAACTTTGCTTGAAGTGGGAATTTTTACCAATAAGATTTTTGAAATAATCAGATATTATGTCTTAATAACACAGTGCCTTGTCAGTTGTCAGAAGACACAAGAAATAAAATACTAAAATGCACCAAAGCCTTTAACATGCAAAATTAGCATCTGAATGAAATATACTACCACCAAAAAACCAAACCAAAGCAAAACAAAAACAAAACCAAAATTAAGGCATTTTAGTCTTTATCTTGTAACAAAAATCAACTGTTAGTATGAATTAGTTTTATTTTATTTTCCAAATAATGTTTACAAGCATTATCATCAGCTCCCAGGAATGTGAGTTTGATTTTCATCTTCAAGAATTTTTGTATAGAGATGTTTAATTAATTTTGATCTTATTTGATGGCAGTCTCCTCACCTGCTTTTAGACAACCACTACACGAAAATTTACATTTGGTCAATTTTTCTAGTCTCTCTGTAAAGGCAGAGAAGAGAAATACATTCCTCTTCAGTGCAATTAGTCTCACCAAAATACAGACTTGTTAATGAACATGATAAATGTTCACCTTAAAACCTATGCTTGTCTCTAGTGAGTTGTATTGGGTGTAGATGTTCAGGTGTTGTCAAGGGGAGGAATGGGGAATGGAGGATGAGATGATGGAACCTGCTGGCCTTGTCTCTGCGGTAAGTGAAACCAGGGCAGCCAGCTGACTCTAACATGGCCCCACCACAGAGAACATCTGAGCACATCAGCCAAGATGTTGCTGTCCCAGAGAAAGTGTACTTGAGAAATGGCAAAACACTGCCTGGCAGTGAGGAGTGAGGGAAAAATTGTGAGAAACAGCCATGAGCCCTGAGGGGAGAGCATGAGGAGGGGAGGAGGTGCTCCAAGCATAGGAACAGACATTCCCCTGTGGGGTGTGGGGACACTCTAGTGGTACAGAGATTTCCCTGTATCCCGTGGAAGTCCCTATGTTACAGGGGGTTTACTCTGAAGAACTGCAGCCAGTGGAAAGGATCCACGCAGAAGCAGGAGAAAAGTGTGAAGACTAAGGAGCTGCAGAGGGAAGCTGTCATGAACCAACCACAGACCCCCATTCTCCATGCCCCTGCAGAGGGCAAGGTGAGGTAGAGGAGTAGGGATGAAGGAGTGAAGTTGAGCCTGGGAAAAAGGGTGGTGGTATTATTTTAATTTGTCTTTGCTTCTCACCATCCAACTCCATTTTAATTTGCAGTAAATTAAATACTTTTCACCAAGTTGTGTCAGTTTTGCCCATGATGGTAATTGGTAAGGGAGCTCCCAGTCTGCATCATAACCCCTGAGCTTTTCTGTCTTATTTTCTCCCCCTATCCTGCTGAAGAGAGGAAATAAGGAAGTATCTGGGTTGGAGCCAGGCAAGGTCAGCTTTTCAATGTGACAATAAGAGAAGTCTGGTCAACCAACCCATATATTAATGTCTGTGCTTTAGACCTCTGACACGAGGTCAAAAGTGTCTATTCTTGTGAGTCCATTCTCCCATACCTGGCAGGACAAAATCTTTATTTTATTTCGATTTCTTATTTTTTTTCTGAAGTTCACCAGTCATTTCCACTTCTTTGGAGATTTTCAAGACCTGCCTGAATGCAGTCCTGAGTAATGTGCTCTAGGCAATCCTGCTTTAGCAGGGGAGTGGGACTATGTGATCTCTAGAGGTCCCTTCCAACTCCCACAATTCCATGACAATTCCCTGATTTGCTACCAATGGTGTTTGTACTTGGTATAGTATACTGAGGAGATGTAAACTTAAAAAATGCAGAGTTGGTCCTTACCTGTGAGTTTATATGCTCTGTGAAGTAGCCTGTCTAAATGATTATCACTACAGTCTGAATTGGAATGAATTTTGCTTTCACGATGTTCCTCTGTGATACAAATGTGGAGTGATGAAGCTTACACTCCAATTATGTTTTACAATGTTCACCATGAAAACTTCATTGTAATTGTAATGTCAGATAATTTGCCAAGAACATAGTTCTGACTCTGAACAATGTTACCAGCTGCGGAAAGCCACAACTCTGCCAAAACCTGTCACTTTTTGTTTGGTCACTGCTTCCAATGGAGATATTCTTCGTTTTATGACTGTTTAGGGTTTTCTTTTCTGAGATTTGCTTCTTGCAGTGTGATAGTTCAATGCAATATTTGCACATGTCAGCAGGCACAGCATTCTAGCACAGCATCATGACTTTCCACATTAATTGTTATGAAATGGATGTGAAAGAGGACATGAGCAAGTGTCTTTTTCTGGAGATGTTAAAATGACACTGCCTAAGAATGGAAGGGTATGACCCTACAACTGAAGATTAAGACAACTCAATTTCAGCTGGTTCATATGGCAATTTATTGGTGGCTACAGATCAAATTGGCTGGCTGTGTGCTGAATGGGAAAGGAAACATTCCTGTCTTTGCTCTATGTTGCCAGAAGGGCAACAAAAAGAAAGTGGTAACAAACAATATGAAAGAGTAGCATCAGAAATCATTTTAGCAATTTGCTAAATGAACACATATCTGAACCCTTAGAAATCTTTTATAAAACTCATAAATGAATCATATAGCTCACTTTTCTTTTGCCAGTCTTTTTTCTGTTACTTTTGAATTTCTCTTTCCTGCTTGCAGGAGTAAAGCTCCAAAGCAGGTTAGTCTGAATTTCTTCAGTTTCATTACAAAAGTTTTGTGCACATCTAGCTAAAATCTTTGTTTTAGAACTATGATGATTAATGTCCTGAGCCACAAACAGAGATCTGAGCCAGAAAGAGAAGAAAGTAGAAAATCAAGAAGCAAATGGAACAGATAAACTTGAACAATCCCTGGCCCCAAATGTGCTGAAAGAGTCTTTTCACAATTTGATGTTTTGTATTCCTCCTCCATTTCTTTCAGCTTTATAAACTGATAGGACTTCATTTTCCCATCAATACCAAAGTCTTCCCTCAGTATCTCATATAATCTCATATATTTGTGGGTGAAAGAGGGCCCTTTTTTTATTTTTCACTCTGCAATTTTTTCTCACGCTCTGCCTTACATTTATAACAAATTGCTAGCTATCATAGCATACTTTAGCATGCTAAATTGGAGTTTGGAGGAAAGCGTCTTGTTTGGAATTAAAATTCTAATTTCAGAATACATCCTATCATTGCATCTTACCACATTTTAGCAGGAGTGTGGGAAATTACTTACAATTGTGTTGGCTGTTCTGATAGATAAATGAGAAAAAGTTCATATTGGCTCATACCTTGCTTGTTTTACAATCACTGTGTTTACTGACTTATATTGGATATATTAGGTGTAATACAAGCCAAGCAAAAGTCTCTGGTCTGAACATCTCAGTCATTAGTCAGATTAGACTGGATGCCAAGGAAAAATATATCATAGCTGCAGGTTGCTTTCAGGTTTGAGAAAGGCATTAGTTGCATTGCATCTGGTGTGAAACCAAAAGAAAGATTTATTGAAAGAAGTAATGACCCCCTCCTGCTCTAGGTGTAAGTTGTACATACTGCAGATATGCAATGAATACATAGATATGTACTGAAACTGCTAGTGGAAAGGTTGTACTTGTCTGTATGGATACTATTGTCTGTTCAGGTAGTGTAGGTGTTTGCTATATGGGAATAAGAAACGCTGCAGGAAAGACTAGTGAATATATTTATTTGGTATATTTATTAATAAAAATCAGTTTAAATCAAGTAGAAATGTATTATTTTATTTTAATGACGTATGAAAAAAACACATTAGTTTATTTCCATCAGATAATGGGTTTTTTTTTAATGTTCAAGCAGGAAAGCTGGCCAGTTGTAGTAAAGGCCAATGAAACAAAGCGTACAAAATTTCAGGAAGAAGAATAATCTTCCCATGAGCTGAGGAAAGCAGTCACCCAGGATACAACAGAGTCAGAGAAGCTTTCTCCTCTGCCTAAGAGGACACAAACTCTCTACATGCCTCTTTAACCTTTCCACTTCTTTTGCCAGACTATTAGTTGAGCTGAGCAGAGGTTGTTCTCAGTCCTGCTGATGCACCTCTATTTGATTAGGAGTATTTAAAAGAGATTGGCTTCTGCAGTTGGATGCAGACAGTACCAGCCTGGAAGTTCAAAGATTTTGGTTCCCATAACTGTTCCAAGTCAGGCTGAAATTATGGTTGATCGGTCTGCTCCTACCTCTGAGAAGAATACTCACCCACCAGGCAGAACAGTAAGCAAACAGCCAAGGAATAACTTTAAATAAACAACAGGAAAAGATTTAGCAAAAGACACCTCTGCGAAAATAACCTATTGATATTAAACTTAATAGGATTAAAGAAATGCTAATCCTCCTATCTGGCACTAGGGGTGACCCATGGATAATGTTTCAAAGCAAGAAGGGATTTTAGGAGAAGGCTGGTCAGAGGAGGGATAAGGCTGCAATCTACTGAATCATTATTGCAGAGAAAAAATTGAAATCTGCCCAGAGTAAATAGAAAAGGTTACAGCAAACAAGGTTTTCATGTCCGTGGCCAGCAGGGTGTACTGCAGCAATTTTCATTTGGCAGTTTTATTTTTATTTGCCAAGTAGACCTAAGTAAGTTTTGACAGCCAAGGTGGTGGGATATCAGAATAGCCATAGTAATAAAGAAGTTACATGCATTGCATGTGAATTATCACATGAAAAAAAAAAAAAAAAAAGAAAAAAAAAAAAAGAGACTGAAGGAGAATGGAAGTAAACTCTACCTATATGATCAATTGCAGTACATCCTGCTTTGCAGTTATGAAGAGGGCCTATTTTCTCTAGCTTGCCATGCTGTTTGAACGATTTGTTTCCAATGTGCTGTATTGCCTCCCAATACATTTCCCACTTGAATTAATTGAAAACATGAAATAATGACAGTAGTGTCTGCTTCCTTAGCTATTTTGCTGCTTTACTTGTGCACATTTTTATTGCATTTACTTACCAAGGCAGAGAACCTTCACAAAGAGGAAGATGATTTCAGAACAAGATCAAGTAGGGAGATGGATAAATGGGGAAGATAGTTAAAGGATCATTTATAGGGAGAGAAAAGGAAAAGCTATTAGTGTTATGATACAGTGATTGCACAGATAAGGTAAGGTCTGTCAGGGCTATGTGTATACTGTTCTGAAACAGCAGTCTCCAGTGTTCAATCACAGCCCACTCTGGCTCCTGTCATTTTTCTGCACAACTATCTCACAGCTCACTGCTGGCTGCTGCATGTGGGCAGGCAGTCTCCAGCCTGCACCATGCAAGTGCACCTGGTGTGTATGAGTTATATTCCTACTTTTTTTCTTTTCTTTCTAACATCTTCAGGAACATACCTTGATGTTGCTGTGTTTCAGCAGAAGCACATTAGGAGGATATTATTTGCTACTTACCGTTTATTCCTTCTTATAGAATCATAGAACGGTTTGGGACAGAAAGGACTTTACAGATCCCTGTGTGTCCCCTTGGCAGGGACACCTCCCACTAGACCAGGTTGGACCTAAGTGGACCACTACTGCATTGTTCATTCTTCTCCTTTACATCTCTTTCTTGCAATCAAACCCTAAACACTGATAAATGGTCATAGCAGAGCTGGAATACGCAGAAAGATTTCAGTTTTCTACATTTTTTCATGTGAAAAAGGGCAAAAAATGCATTTCTATTGACTAAGTTGGTTTTGCAAAATTTTATTTTGTAGAACATTCTGAAGTAGATAAATGAGTTACAAATTTATTATTCACACAAATATATTCATAAAGCAAGCAATATTGGAATTATTAGTTCTTCAGTGTAAAAAATAGGCAAAGATTATGAAGTATTGCAGGCCATAGAGAAGAATGCAATTGTTAATATTATTTGGTTTTTGTTTTTTTTTAGTTTCTTTTATTCCCCCCACTACCTGTCTACCATGCCCAGGAACACAATCTGACTAGATTTTTCTTTTATCTATTTTTACATGTTAGTGATCTAGTCTTATATGAATATCTGATTTTGTTCTCAACATCTGCAGAGTGTGCTCTCATTTGAGAAAGGATTACATGTAAAAATAAAATGTGTTACATATGTGGTATCCACAAGGGAGATTTCTGAAGCTACCTGGTTCCTAATTCTATTGTTTCCTTTTATTGATAATGAAACAGACTACGTTCTTCAAAACTTATTTGAAATTCAGAATTCTGTAATTATGCAATTTGTCTCCATTTCTTCAG
Organism: Pedionomus torquatus; assembly: GCA_013398155.1. Lineage (NCBI taxonomy): Eukaryota > Metazoa > Chordata > Aves > Charadriiformes > Pedionomidae > Pedionomus > Pedionomus torquatus. The sequence goes on from VZRU01001145.1 coordinate 143,072, forward strand.
TTTCCTCACAGAGGCATTATGTCCTGTGGAAATAATAACATGTAATTAGAGATTGCCATGTGGTGTATAGAAAATGTCATAATTGCATGGATCACTTCACCATTGTCATTTCCTGCAATCTGAGGATTTTGTTATTTCACTATTTTAAAAAAAATATTTTAATACATTTTTTCTTCTGATAAAAAGTATTACAAAAACCCCCAAATGCACTAGGAAATTTGATTCAATAAAAGCCCTAAAATATCTGTCTCAGTCCAGACATGTAATATCTTCACTCACGTCTTTAAAGGCCAATTGAATAAGACAATGTTCTATCATGAGCCTCTGTCTCTGAACATAAGTTTTGTAAGTTTTGATCAAAACATTACTGCCCTATGTGTTTGTTCTTTCTTTTGGGAAATTAATTATTTTTTTTTTTCTGAATAGAAAACAAATATCTTAAATATTTTGTGTAAAGCTGCATATATTTTAGTTCAGATGTACTACTGCAACTGGGCATGGGAGATGCAATTCAGACACTTCACAGGGCTGTCTTTCTTAGCAGTACAGAAGCCCAAACTTGACTTCTCTGTTCAGAAGTGGTAACATCCAAGACATTCGTATCTGAGAAGGACTCCTCTTACATCCTTTAGTAAGATCTAGGGTTAAACCTTGGCCCAATCTAAACCACCATAGTCTGGAGCAGAAATTCTCTTTTTGCTGGAGAGGCAATATGCCTCTGCTTCTTATAACAAATTAACCTTTGTAACACTTTAATTTTCCTGGCATGCATGCCTGCAACATAAAAACAAGTTAGTAAACAGTATGTTGTGCAGCCCTAGCATGAAAATAAAGAGCTCTTTGTATTACCTCCATCACTGTGTTAGCTGGGAAAAGACATCTGTTTCTAAGCTCTCATTAACTGCATTTACACTTGCGCTCTGTATTTTTGTGTATAGAGAAATGATAGGTGGCCTGTAATTGCACCCTGCTCAGAGCAGCAAGTCAAACGGTAAGGTCAAACCTCTCATTTTTCTTTTGCTGTGGACATTCTCAGGGTAAATAGCAGAGAGGATTCCCATTGCTTTGTCAATTTTCTTGTTGCCTGCCAGCCCAACAACTGCTGCAGCAGTGCAGATATGAGACTGGTCATATTGGGTTTGCATGGCAAGGTATTTGTTGTGGGGGGAGAGGAGAAAGAGAGCGTAGAGGGTATGGGGGGGGCATACTGGTGTGTCTTCTGTGAGAAGCTGCTAGAAGCTTCCCCTATGTCTAATTGAGACAACATCACCTGGCTCCAAGATGGACAGTTCATTGGCCAAGTTCAAACACATCAGTGACAAAAAAAAACCAGTACAACCTACAACAGCCAGAATCGAGGAGGGAGAATATGTGAGGCTAACAACTCTTTGGACACAAAGGTCAGTGAAGAAACAGAGGGAAGAGATGATCCAGGTGCCAGAGCAGAGATTCTTCTGCAGCCCATGGGGAAGACCATGGTGAGGTAAGATGTCCTGCTGCAGCCCAGGAAGGGCTCCTTAATCTCTTTAACCTCTTCTTCTCCTCTCTTTTTCTTAGAGGGAGGAGGGAGGGGCACTTGATACTGCTTTGTGAAATTTACCTTATGTGTTGTATAATTTACTTGCTCTTTGTGTCTGTATGCAGTGGCTCAAACATGCTTTTCTGATGTTGTGTTTGATTCTGATCCATACTGTGACTGTATGGATGACTTATTTACCTAAATTCCTAGGGCATTTCATACTGGATTCTGTTGATAATTATACTTTGGATTTTACCTTGGGAATGTTTACTTCACCCTTTTCATCTCAGACCAAATTATCAACATCAAAGATGGGATGCTGCCCCTTTGGCTGGCCTGAATGACAGTTACGTTCTTAAAAATCATTATTTTAGTGTTGATACTCATCCATGTGTTGCAGGGGTGGTTTCTCTTTAGATCTCCTTATTCTTCCTCTCCTTTCTTTTTGGAGGGAGGAAGGGCCATCTGTCAGTCTGGTTTTGGTAATTTTGGCTGAAATCATGACAACTCCATACTTCAGCTTTCTGCTTTTGATGTTTTCCTACAATATGACAAGCTCCATCAGTGAACAAACCATATTGTTTCTCATTATCTTAGAGTTCATTATATGGTGGGGCCTCCTCAGCACATTACCACCTTGTCTAGTGGCATTGTGAAGTCTCTGCCTTCAGGCCAGTTTGTGATCACTTCTACGATTCCTGGACAATTTGGGTTTCCTGTTTGAGCTCACCATATGATTAAGGACACCCACTTATTCCAGGTAGCATCAGCGGCATCATGAGTAGAAGGAACTTTACCTTTGAACATCCAGCCTGGCACTGGTAATCAGTGCTAAGAGGAGCTGTGCTTCAGTACCAGTTACCTCTGATGCCATTCTAACTCCCTCATATGCTGCCAAGACTTCTTTCTCAGTTGGAGTACAGTTGGCTTCACATCCTCTGTACCCCTGTACCCCCAACTCCAGAATCCTAGGGGTCAGCCTCAAGTCTTCCCTGGTGCTTTCTGCCAGAGGTTCCAGGTAGGGCTATTGTCTCTGGCTGTAGTATAGAGCAGGTTCATAATAAAATGCTAACAGACGAATAACATTTTAAGTGAAATAATGAAAATACTGCACTAAGTACATGCAAAATAACTGCGGGAGGAGAAAGATCTATCAATGCCTGGCCTTACAATATCAATGAACTTTCCATAGAAAACACCCGAGAATAAAAAATTAATCTTTGGTTAGTATTCCATAAGAAGTAGAATGTAGTCCGAAGTCAGTCTAAATTAGCACTGGAACTATCTACTCAGTCCCAACTTTCATATATGACAGTACCTTTGTAATTAATGTGTTCATATGTTCTCACCCACCTTTCATTTTCTCTCCAAACTCCCGTATGATTCCTTAGATTTAAATTAATAGAAGAGGTCAAAGTTGGAATGCAAAAATGAGTAGCAGATAAAACTTCAAAATATAGACTTCAAAATTAAATTGAATAGTAAGGCTGGCAGTATTGGACTTTTAGAAATTCAATTTATGGGTTTATTTATTTATTTATTTATTTGGTTCTTATTAAATATTTTTCCAAATGGTTCTGACATGTAAGGAATCAAAAACAATTGATTAAGAATATTAAATTTGGGAAAAACATCAGTTATAAAGTACTAGCAGTTGCAAAATCTTCCTGTCATATTTATGTCTCTTTCCATAAGGAAATACCAAAAGGAAAATTATAGCATGAGTATGTGTGTTTGCTTGTATAGATCAAAATGAAGGTATGCATTGATTTGGATGATTTTGGATCAAGCCTTATATAGGATTACAGTAAATCATAAGTTTAATGAAGACACAGAATCTAAAACTAGAAAATTATTCAAGGAAATGTATTGTAAGAAAATTTTGGCTATGATTTTCAACATGACTGGGAAATTAACATATAAATTAATAACAAAGCTACTGCTAGAAGCACTTATGAGGGCAGCTTGTTGGATTAGGCAGTAACACATAATTAGACATAGCTATTACCAAGGATATCTAGATTCAGCAGCACCTGAGAGGAATGGGAGCTCGTTTGCCCTCATCATCTAGTATTCTTTAAAAGCAAAGAAAACTTCCATATGTAAAGCACAGTTGCATTTAACTTAGAGCCGCAGGCTTTGGTAAGAACTAATATGTATATGCTGAAGGAAGAAATTATGGCTTTACAGTTAAAAAAATCTATTCAGAACCCAAATCTGAAACTGAAAATCAGTGATGCTCAAAAAAACACTGAGTAAAATGAAGATCTAAAGTCAGATTCTGTATATTTCATACATCAGGGGAATTCAGATTCTGAGTTTTGGATAAGGCCCATCTACAAATGACTATGAATATGTATTTTTCTTCCCTGAGTCATTTATGTTGTCTTGAGATGAGAAAGGTAGTACACACTACCACTGACAGCATTATAAATAAACCTCAGAATACATCAGCCCTCTATTACTATAGCTACTGGGATGCACGCTGCTATTCAAGAGTCCTGAGATTTAATTGTCTCCATATATGTGTCCATGGAGACTGGTCATATATAAATGTGCTGGTTTGAGGTAAAACAAACCAATTTTCTGTTTTACAGTTTTACTTTCTTATCTAGACCTCTTCTAACTAACTAAACTCTGAAATTAACAGCACATTGTTCAGATCTGTTTCACCTTTCAGTGATAAGACCTGGTTATACCAAGGGATGGTATGCAGAGAGGCCCTTGTTTATACTTATTGCTAGAACAACCAAGGAAAATGAGCCAGGGGTGCCCGTGGGAGTCAAACCCATCACGGAGCGTGGAATCGAGATTGGAGCAAACCGAAGGAACCACTGGGCTATAGCTGGCACACAGAAAGGTCAGAGGTCTGAAGCAAAGAAGGGATGCAGCTGGAGAAGCAGAAGAAAACATTCTTCTTGTAAGAGCTCTTTCATACTCCTGTTTCTCACTTTCAATGATAATTGCATATAAAAAATGAAACCACACTCACAAGAAAATTGAAGAATCACTTAAGTAGCTCAGGCAAGCACCAAAGGTTTTGTGCTCCTGGTAAAGAGAGATTTCAGTTCTCAGCTTGCTTTCTTTAAGGTGGAGACTTAAACCTGAATTTTCCCAGTAAAAGTTAACCAAGTAGGCCAGGATTTTCTGAAGAATAAACCAGATCCTCATTGTTTGAACAAGCTACTCAACCTTCTGATCAGCAGCTATGTTGAGATGACAAAATAGTGTATAACATCTTGAGCTGTTGCAGTTTATCATCGCTACTTATTTCATAACTTGTTTCATTGCCAATATGCATGTAGATAAAGTTTCAAAGTGAAGAGCATATACTGAAAATGAAAAAGCATTTACATTGAAACAAATATAAATGCTAATACAGTAGTCAGAACTGCAAAACAGACTCAGTCCTGTCTTGCATTTAGTGCTTGCAATTAAGTACAATGATGGCTTACTGCAGAAGAAACTTACCCAATATAAAATTAGATTACCTTTTCTGATTTGTTTTCATCTAGTAGATTACTCTAGATTTACAGTGAAGTGGTAGAAATAAAAGAAAGAAACAAGCAAAACCCACTGTTGGCTCACTTTGGGACTTGGAAATCATTTAATTACCCCTGCTTTTTATAGCCACATTTTTAGAGACTAGGTTGTGGGGTCTTTATCAACGTATTACTTGGACTACAGTTGTAGTTTTAACAATTCATTATAATTTTTTTTTTCCCATACACAACGGGTGTAGAATACATGATGGATGGATGGTTTTGAATACAATTTTGGATGTTTTTTTCAGTCTTCTGCCTTTCCCTCTTCCTCACACTGTAAATACACACTTAATGTTTTAAGTACAAATAGCAAATTTTATTCAATAATTATCTTTATTATTTTTCTTACGTGATTTGGGATGTGAGTGTCGCATTTATCAGTCATATGATATGAGGAACATCACAAATCCTCATCAGCAGTAGGTTTTCTGAAAGCGCTAACAATGACTACTCCTAGTGTTAATGCATGTAGTGCTTGAGTACTTCAGGATATTTGAAGACTTCAGCCATGTTTTTAAAAGTCTGATGTCTACCTGAAGTTTTATCTATACTGATAAGAAACGGTGTTATTTGGAAATTAGGCAAGAATTCTCACAGGTTTGTGGGATAACAGAGCTATTGAAATGCTCAAATATCCTTGAGGGAAAGGGAGATGAAGAATTCGGTTACAATCAAAGTATCAGGAATTCCTCAACAAGGCAAGTGCATGAAGATTTGTAATTAGTCCTGACTCTCCAAATGTGAAAATAAGCAATGTTTCATATTGCCTATTACAATTACATGAGATTTACCTAATACCTTGACTACAAGAAGCAGTTTTGCTGAAATAAGTACCTCCCCCACCTTTTTTTTTTTTTTCCTTCACCTACTGCTGACGTAGCTTTTGACCTGCCAAGGTCTTGAGCTGGATATATAATAAGGGGAGGAGGGACACAGAATGACTGCCACAAGCTTTACTGGTTTAATGAGCATGTTAATCTAAGTCAGCACTACTCTGAACAGGTTCAGCTGTCCCAGTGTCATAAATATATTTTATGATGGGTTAGCAGTTCATAGTCCTTGATTATTCATATAACATGTTCTGCTAAATACATACCTATACACTAAGCAAGTCAGATAGCTCTGAAGGCTCAGAAGAGGACAGTCTCACACTCAAACTGTGCCGTAAAAGTTTTGTAGATACAAATTCCTGGAGCATTTGGGTCTGGGAACAAAGTCTGAAGGCTAGTAAAGCTACCAAGGATGATACAGTCAGTCTCAGTGGAACAAGTAATCACATAGCTTCCTCACAATAACAACGATGTATATAAAATAGTCTCATATTTTAGATAGGAAAATGATACATTTTCAGTTCTAGTTCTAAAACCAATTTTGAAAAAAAGAGTAGAAAATATCTAGATACATATTTGTGAAAGTGTAGTACTGAAATAATGTATCTAATAATAATGTAGCTAATACATCTACTGATATTTTGCTGGTAGAGAGAAATAGGTGCCCTCGTTCTTAGTCTAATGATCTAGCTGTAGTGTCTCACCTGCCCTACTGGATCTGAAGCAGCTGGAAGTACTGATAACCTATTACTGAGCATCTGTGCAAACCAAAGTCTTGAACTTGTTTGCAATCTCTGTGCATTAACATAATATGTGCAGTATTTATTGATTAATAATTTTGATCATGGCTATTGATCTGGATATTGATCTGAAGAAAATGCAAATGTGGAAGAAATGCATAAGCAAACTAGAGATGTAACAGACCTGGAAAAAAACAAATGAGTAAGTACTTGGAAAATTGGGCAGAGGAGAGAGGTCAGCAGAGTAATCCTCAATATGCAAGGGACTGTAGAAAGATGGAAGAAATATCTCTCCTGCCTCGCCAGCAGGAAGGACAAAAGAACCTGTGTGTTGTAGTTCACAATTCCTAGCAGAAGAATGTTGGAGCACTGAAGTCTCTCAAGAGTTGGAATCTCCATCAGTGGACATTTTTAATAATAGACAAAAATTATTAGGAATTATTTAGGATACGTACGGGCAACCAGGTGAAATAATAATTTTGTAGATTTCCATCCAGCCATGTATTCTTCTGTACAGATCTTGGCTGATGGTTAAAACTTTGACTCTGTGCACTAGAAAAGCTTCAAAGAGGAAATGTGGAGCAATTGCTGGGATCTACTCTGTGTGGTAGAAATGATTCTACAAAGAACAATTTTCTTCAACTCTCTGCTTTCTCACCCTGGCTTCTGCTTGTTTTTGGACTAGTGAATAGATGGGAAGCAATGAGCACTCATGGAAATAATTTCTGTCAGAAGGCACATCCTTTTTTTTCCTGTTAACTTCTATCAGAGTTTTATATATTTTTAACATCAGACCTAAACAGTCCAGAGAAACATGATTCTAAAAATCATCTAGTTTTAAAGTGTAGCTTCTTGACCAAATGCTTTTACTGTGCTGGCATGCACTTGCCAGACAATACCTACAGCAGAATTGGAATCATATGATTAATGGATACAGCTCCAAGTTCCTTCTGGAGAGGATGGGGGTGCAGGGCTCTGATCATCTGTGATTTATTTACTCTTAGTACTGTGACTAGCGTAGCAAGAGCTGGGAATGTACTAAAACACTATGACTTTTGAAACCGTATTTTAAAAAAGTAAACCTTGTCCATTCCTCCATCATGCCACAACCAAGTTAAAGAAGCAATGCATGCATGATAAAGATTACGAGCCATTAAAAAAAAAAATCTCCTGATAAGAAAGAGTAACGTCTGTGAAAAATATTGCAATGGTTTTTCATCATTTTTAAGACAAATTCTTTGGGTGGTATTTTCCATATGGAGAAATGGGGAGATTAAAGATTTAACTTAATCCTTTCAGATGACAATTCCTTTTCATTTTCCATTAAAAATAACTATTCTGTTTTTCTGCATGTGATTGTAGAAGGTTTTAATATTCACAGCTATTACAGTTCTTGTGCCTTAAGTTTTTCTGTCCTGTAGTGGATATGTTTTTCTCTCAAGATACATTCTGCGGAGTAACACTCTTTTCCTATTAGAAAGTAAAAAGTAGTGAAAAGCTTATAGTAAGTGAATAGGTTATGTCTCCTGTACATACAAATCTCTGAGGTTGTTCGCTATATTTCCACACTTCTGTTTTTAAAAGTTTTCCCCCATGTACTTGCCATTTCCACAGCCGGTATATATATATTCATGTATCTCCCAATTCTGCATTCTTATAAGGAAATGACCTGCAGTTCCTTGTAGGTATCACTAATACATATCCCTGTATCCAAAAAGAGAGGCTCATGCACCCTCAAAGACTCAGTTGACAACATCATAGTTTAAAAGCCAACTGTTTCTCTCTTCTTCCTTCACCCCCTATAAAGAAGTGATGTTGATGGGGAATGGAAAGTTCCTACTAGAAAAAAGGTATTTCCTGACATATTCAATTCATTTGTTTATAAAATTATTTTGTTGCTATATGTTCACCTTTGGAATGGCTCAAAAAAAAAAAAAAAA
>VZRU01001145.1:151654-211878 GCA_013398155.1 Pedionomus torquatus
AAAAAAAAAAAGAAGTTTTGGGAAGATGTGTTGTAGGTGGGATGGAAAATAAGCCAGTAAATTCTGCCATGTATCTTACCTTAAGCTTGAGTAAAGGCTGATATAGCTCTGAAATGCTGAGCAGTATAGCAGTGAGGGGGAACTATTAGCAATGGAAACAGTGGCAGGTGTTGGGAAGGAAAGGAGAAAGGGAAGGAAATTGTCTGAAACTGTTTTTTTGCTTAGGTTGGAAATCTTTGTTTTAATGTTTTCTCTGCCCTTTTTCCAAAACAAGACTAGTTATAAGTAACTATATACTGCTCTTTTGACAATCTATATGTACCTATGCATAAATAGATACAGATAAACTTACAATGTAATGCAAGAAAATGTCGCTCCTGGTAGCCAGTAAATGCACAAAAGGAGGGGCATAATGCATGTTCACTTCTAACTGTAAGTCTTGTGAGTTAGAAGAATACTTTCTAGTGTTTTAAGTTGAAAACATGTCATCTAAACATATTATAAAATGCTCTTGACATTTAAGTTTGGATGTGTTAGTAGGTAGACAGCATGAGTCATATCTGTCAAATTTTTCAGCTTAGCTGTATCAATTCTTGCCATAGTTTTCTGCTACTGATCTACAAATTCATCCTTCAGGGGACTGAAGAGCCGTCTCAGCATTTTGTCTTTTTTACATCTTTATCATAAATACCATCATGCTCAGGGATCAAATACAATCTATCCTGCAATGGATGAGAGTTAAGATACTCATCACAAATGGGGTGCTGAAAACAAACCTGAATTACAGTAAAAAAAGCCGTTCAAGCTACAATTTACACTTAGAACACATAAGTACCACATTGCAGACTCGTAATCAGCCATTAAAATGGACTTTGATGGAAAAAGGAGATTTCCTTGGACCATGGGTTATTGCTACCATAAGGGGTACAGATTCTTACCTAGTGTATATTACCTTCGTTAAAATCTATGAGGCTACGATAAGATTCTTCAGCTGAGTAGTTAATCTCTCCTATTACCATGGAGAGATTTAAATCAAGACCCTCATGGAATAAAAGCTTGGACATCTAGCAAAGAAGCATAGCTGTTGTCTGAGCCAGTGAAAGCTGCATTATGCTTCTCTGTGGATGTGTCTTTTCTGCTTATATTTGCTGAATAGAGCTAAACCCCTATTATCTAGCTGACTCAAGGGTCCTTTGAAAAATTCAGGCAATTACACTTCATTGTAAGCAAAATATGTTTCTATTTGAGTTTTGAAATGGGAGAGAAACAATATGTTCAAATTTTGAGCAATTTGACTTTTGGATAATCAAAGATAAAATAATCGAGATTAGCATGCATCTCCTAGTTGGGTTTTGTCTGATTGCTTGTTTGTTTGTTTGTTTTTAAAAAGCTCTGCACTGCATTGTTTCTCTCATCTTCTGGATTGTTGATCAATAAGGTACCAGTCATGATTTGCCAGTTCTCACTTCCCTTGTGACAGACAGGACAACAGAGTATTGCATCCTCTGTACTACATTTCCCTCATTGGCAATCTGCTTTAGATGATCAAAAAATCACAGACCAATCTGGTATCATTTGGAGGTAAAAGGGAGTGAAGGATAGAATTTGATTATTTGGTTTTTCTGCTGGTGTTTTTAATATGAATGGTGTAGCGTCTCTCCATGTTGTTTCATACTGTACTCTGGTATCAGTTTTTCCAAGACAACTTTTCTCAACAGTTATAGCTTGAAGAGTTAGAACTTATATAGCTGCGAATTTTTAATATAATTTTCTGCTGAATTTAAATTTTTGCAATGGCTTTTATTTTGCTAAATTTGATCAAATTTTACCTAAAACCTCAGTGTTTTTTAGTGAATTGTACTTTCAATTGTCTCTTCTACTAGGAATCTACAATGTAAGAATATATTTTGTTGAAAACTAATCAAATATGTTTAGGATTATGAATGGATGAAGCTTCCTTGCAGGCAAAAAGAAATAATTTTCACTAGTTCTGAGAAATGTAAAATATACTGCTGTTTCAACTCTAAGTATATACAGCTAATATATATAGGCTTACGTATACACAGAGAACAATTTTACCTAGAGCAAGCCTTGGAGTTCTCATATCTGAGTCTGCACCCTCCAAACTCAAGAACCAATCTCATCCTGCCTCCCTTCTTCAGTAGCTGTGCCAGTGGGGCCACATGGTAACTAACTTCAGAGCAGGTGTGAGGAAATGAGGCAGGCTGGCTAGCAGCCAAATGCTCGTCAGAGGTGCCTAAATCCCAGGCAAACAACCATGACTTTCTGGGTTGGGCCATCTGCTCTCCAATGTTGCCTTCTGCTGTAAATTCCCCGAGAAAGCACCCAAAAGCCCTTCTGACCTTGCTGAAGGCAGCATCCTCCTGGTTTCTGAGTGTAGGAGAAGGTGTTTATTTCATTGTCTGCTGTCACCACAAGGCCCTGCCTCCAGAATTACCTCCTTTATTCTCACCTTGAGCCTCCCACAGTAAATATTTCAAAATAATTGTTTTCACAAATGTACTGAGGTTTATCTTTACTTGGTCTTCTACAGTGATGCTTTGCAGAGTGATCTCAGATGACAATTAGTAGAATTAGATATTGCAAAACACACCAGAATGCAGAAGACAGATGTCAAGCAGGATTGAAGCAATCACCTTTGCTCTTCCACCTTAAAAGTCTTGTTGTTCAATCACTTTAATCTTCCTTAGTTTTTCTTACAGGATGTAAAGATTTTTTGACACAGTTTTGAGGTTTTAAAGCATGGTTCTGTGTCTAGATGCCATTAGTGGTTACTGAAGAGTAGTGCTCACAAGCCTTTGATTAGAGCAATGACATTCATGGACAACAGAGAACTAGAACAGGAAGCAGGCAGTGAAATAGTCAAGTCTTGCCAGCCCTAATACATTTAAAGATGCCTCCCTCCCCACCTCTAAGCAATGGAAGCCACATGGTTTATTCTGAAAAGAAAATGTAAGAATGAATGAAAAAAAAAATCATTGTAAAATTCATATTTTTCTTTCTTAAGCCCACCATTTCACTTACAGCACATTTACTGTAGCTAGCACATGTAAAACTTTCTCTTTTATTTCAATTAATAAACCTATCACAAGGACATAAAAGATTGCTGGTCAGGAAAAGGTCACACGCCTCTGTAAGACTGTGTCCTTTAGATTTATTTTAACCTCACCTCTCTGCTTTGTAACTATATCATTTAACCCCTTTGTCTATAAAAATGTCGTTGCTGGCTCTTAAACACATTTATTCTGTTTGCCATCTTATTTCATATGTTGCCAAGTAACAAAGACCACTGAAGCTAAGTAGGTCACCTCAAAGTCTTTCCTTTTCCAAAGAGAATAAATTTAACTCTTTTTTTCTTCTTTCCCCTCACCCCGCACACCACCANATGAAACCCCAAACCCGTCTTTGGCTGCTTTCTCTTATATATTCTTTAGAAAAGTGATATTTTTGGGACGGAAATAAAATCAGATTTGCCAAAACAAATGCCAAACCTCTAGCTCTCCCTTTGCCTGGAATATCTGCCTGTCTGCCATTTTTTCCTTTTATTTTTTCTGTGTATCTGCTTATTTCATACAGTGTTTTGATTTGGGGTCTTTTTCAGAAGCCTTTTGCTTTTCAGCTTTGATGGCTTTAGGGATTTTTTTTCCCAATAAACTTTAAATCATGGTCAGTGAATTACATGATGAATCATCAATAATATATATGGTCTCTGTTCAGGGTCATTGCTAATTTCAGAGTAAAAATGTAGAATTCTGTTTTTAAATGCAGTTATTGACATTGAGGGAAAGGTATATGTAAGACAAACAACCTATTGCTCTTGCTTTGGCATTAGCCTGAGGAAAAAGCTTTTAATAATGCTGTAAAATTTGATTAAAACAGGGAGAAGAGAAGGTGTGAAGGTAAACACTTCTTATGGTTCGTCCTTGGCAAAGCTTCCTGTGATCATTAGTACCAGTCTCTGCAGTGATTGTGGCTGCCTGTGGGACCCCTTTTACCATGAGGAAAGAAGCCAGCTAGGGATTGCACCTAGAGTAAGCAGCAAGTTGAATTAGTTATTCTGGAGTTGGCTGTTGTCCCATAGGAAGGAGTTCAAGGATAGAACAGAGGGAAGTGGCAGTCAGAGGAAGATGAAAGAATTATTGTGGTGGTGTTAGTCCAGTCATGACTGCCCACTCATCTGGGGGTGCTAGTGAGTAGGCACTGGGTGGCAAGTGCAGAAACTTCAGCATAGCTACATCACTCCTGTCCTGCTCTATGTGCTCAGCTCGACTGCTTTGTATGTGCTGGTGGCCATGCCACAGTAATTAAGAGGTGCTATATTCTGTACCCCTCCACTGAAGCCCAGAAACCTCAAGAGGCTATCCTACTCAGTATAGCTGAGTGGCTTTGCTTTGAAACCAACTTGTGTCACCTGCATTTTATCATCTCCTGCTCATCCTGTTCAATGACCCTGGATTCCAGTCTGGATGGCACTAACATTCTGTCTTTGGGGAAAAACAAAACAAAACAAAACAACAACAAGAAAAAGAAAAAAAAAAATCTGATCTCAATCTCCAAGAGACTTTAGCAACACAGGACAGCTTACTTCACTGAAAAGGACTTCCCAAATTACCTGACCTTCTTAACCACTTAATGTTCTGACATTTTCTGGTCACTCTAACGACAGTGGGAAGTTGTTGTACACGGAACTTTTAAGTTCAGGTTTTAGAAGTTGTTTTTGCTGTTATTAGTTGAACCCAAAGTTATTTAAAGCCAGAAATCAAGTGGAAATAGAGTGGCTGCAAGAAAAGATCCTCTTTACTACCTCTGTCTATTTGTTTGCATAACTGAGTGTTTTCATGCTCTGGTACAATTAAAACTAGCACTAATCATATAAATTATAAATGTAGCTTAGTGATGTACTAAATGTTAAGCCCCAAACTATTTTCTTTGACTAATTTCTTTGACAACCTTCTCTCCACAACTACTTGAAAAGAGATTGTAGAGAGCTGAGGGTCAGTCACTTCTCGCAAGTAACAAGAGATAGGACAAGAGGAAATGGCCTCAAGTTGCACCATGGGTGGTTTAGATTGGATATTCGAAAAAATTTCTTCACTGAAAGGGTTGTCAAGTATTGGAACAGGCTGCCCAGGGAAGTGGTTGAATCTCTATCCCTGGAGATATTTAAAAGACGTGTAGATGAGGTGCTTAAGGACATGGTTTAGTAGTGGACTTGGCAGTGCCAGGTTAAGGGTTGGACTTGATGATCTTAAAGGTCTTTTGCAATCTAAACAAGTCTATGATTTTGTAATTCTATGAATATCAAGAGGATGTCAGCATGGTGCTTATCAAATGAAAATGTGTTTTTACTACCCAGATGGTGAGGTTACAGTTCTTAGATTACTTTGAGAAATTTGGAGTTATAGTAAGGAAAAAGGAAAATGTCTCTAGATTTTTCTACTTTTTAAAAGTAAGTAAATGGGGAAATCCTTTATTGGTGATGTGTGTTAACGGGAAAGACAGAAGCTTAAAAATGATAAGCATGAAAGATCTAATACAAGTTCCAGTAAATGGAAAGAAAGTAATTTTTAACTTACTAATTTTCATACATCGTATTTTCTTTCTGCTGCTTCTGTTTCTTGTCCTTCAAACTGATCAGAAAACACAGAATGCTATCGTCTAAATCAGGGAAAATGTAAATGGCATGCCCTTATGTCCTGTGTTTTGCCCTGTTCCTTTTATTGTTTCAAGTCTCTGCTGGCTGAGGAATAAAAGTGAGGTAGTGACTAGCATGAAGAACAAAATTGCTGGAGGACTCAGAGATGTATGAAGTACCTGAAATTACATTTAATTCTTTAATATTTTTATTATTTTTTTTTTTTTTTAACTGATGAGATTTCAACTTGACAGTATCTGTTCAAATATATTTAGTTGTCTGGATATTTGAAGCCTAAGGTCTCAGTTCTTAAAGACTGTGATGTGACACTATAACATATCTCTTCGGTGTGCTAATTGTTGCCTTCCAGCTCTTCCAAGAGCAGCTGTTGTACATTGTACACACAAAGCATCATCAAAGGTGCAGGTCTTCTCATTATCTTCTGCTGACATTTCTATTGCCTCCAGACCTAAGGTCCATTTCTGACTCCTCTGCTGGTCCATTTCTGGGACCTGCTAAAAGCGGACACAAAAAGGACAGAAATTCGGGTAAGCACAAATGCACCATTTTTTTTGTGACACACGCCAAACATTTTTGATAATATAATACAACTTGCCTTTGGTACAAAGGGAAAAGAAGAAATTAATTATTTCAGATTTGTATTGTGAAATCTCTCTGACTATGCATACAGGCTACTATAGAGATGTGGTACCTACAGGCTGTCTTTGAGTGCAGTTTTCAAGACAGTGATTCAAGTTGATTGACCATATGTTCTGGTGCCACAGTCCTGTATTTCACTCGTAAGATCTGTTGCGTTCACACAGCACATCAGCTAAGATAATGCTCTAGGTGGCCAGGATCCCACCTGTTTCTGCTGTGGACAAAAGCAGTCCCTTCTCACATTCATGCCACAACACAGTAACCCTATAATCATGTCTAGCAGCCTGTGTCAGTGTCACGGCTCAACCCTTCAGCATCCTCATTGATTTTGCGGCCGTGTTCACTTAGCTCACATTTTTTGACACAAGTGAAAAGAAGGCTCATGAAGCTGGCCCAAGGATTCAACAGATTCCCCACTGTGGTAGCCACTGTTGGAGGGACCACCCTTGGGACTTCCTCATACCCACAAGGCATCCATAAATTCACCAGCAGGACTATGGAACCGTTGCTGACACAACCCAGCAAATTCTCCTAGTCATTATTACACTGACAGCATGACACAGGCTCATGTGATCATGAGTGTTGATGAAAACAAGGGGCAGAATTAAAGAAAGAAATAGTCAAAAAAAAAGAGAAAGGTCATCGTGTGGAAAAAACCAATACATTTGATTCTGTGACTACTATTTGATATGGCTGAAAACAGCTTCTCTCTAAAGTAGACAGCTTCAAGGGCAAGAACCCACAACTCTTAATCATGGAATCATGTAGGCCTTTAGATGACAAATAAAAAGAGCTGTCTGGGAGACAACTGTTAATAAGTTTGAAAGCATCTCAGTCATACTGTGATGGGGTCCATCCCAAACTTCTGGTGGAACAGCTGATTTAGTTGTGTGGAAGAGAAGTGGTATGTGATTGTTCTGGAAGTAGTTGAATGGGAAGGCACCACACTGCTTTTAGTACAAGTCTGCATTAATATGAGACAACCATGTGGCATGGCTCAAATGTCCATACAGGCACATCAACCTTTGCAGCTTACCAAAACCTAGGTAAAGTATTTGCAAGCTAGGCATCCCATTGAACTTTCAAACAGTTTATGTTCTTGGAAAATACTGGTCTTAGGTTTCTGTCTTCTCTGTGGTTACAGAAAGTAATATTTTTTAGAAAATATATTTCATAACCTCAGGGACTGACTACAGGCACTGCGTGGACATGAATTCAGCACGTAGGCAAACAGATGAAGTATGGACCACTCAAGGATGGTGGCTGGTTGTTTTTGTATCCTCCTCTTTGACACTTGACAGAACTCCTCTTCCTTTCCAACACCAGTAAAATTTGATAGACAGATTTGTCTATATCCAAGATTGAATATACTCTTGAAGGTACAGGCTATTTTAGATAAAGACTGTTTTATGGGTCTACTTTAGCTAAAGGCGTTGAGAAAATGAATTCAACAGTGCACATTGCAACATGAGTTTCTTAATGTTTTCAATTTGTATCACAAGACAGATCTCAAATTATCACAATAACAGATCATATAACAGTTTTAGTGGATGTGCAATGATACAATGTAGCACAGACATGGTGATAGTCCACTTTGGTAAATTTAAACCCTTAAAATAATATCCACGATTAATAGTTGCTGTTTGTCTAAACAGAATCTTTCATTTCCAAATCTGAAAGCCTTTCAACAGGATGGAAGATGACTATACCCTTTTTCTAAAGAATAAGGAAATTATACGTACAGAGTTTAAGTCTCTTATCTCATAGTTTTATAGGTAATGCTAGCAATAGAAGCCACACCCTCAAGCAGCCCTGCCTAATTGGGTTTTGAGTGACAAGTGTCAGTTATAGAAAACTTTTACTTGGGATATCACTCCTAATCCCAGATGAATCTAGGAAGTTTCAGCACTTTATATGGATCCAGCCTACAGTTGCACTAATGTACCAGCATTAAAAGTTTCATTTGTAAGCAGTATCAACTTTATCACTCTCAACATGCTCAAGCAACTGAAACGAGACTTAGCATGAGTTTTACCATAAAGTCCTGAGCAATGCAAGACTTGTAATGTTAAATAATTCTTATTTAAATTAAGCAACCCACAATTCTTGTCACCTCGCTGTTTGCTGTGAGTAATCTGTCTGTGGCATAGCAAAAAAACCACCCTATTTTGTACTGATATGTTCCATTCAACTACACAAGATAGAATCAGAGCTACTGAACTGTAACTATAATGTCTGTATCAATAGCTAGAAGAAATCATTTTTACTTTGAAGTTTGGGAGATCCAACAAGGTTATTGCACAAGATTCTGCTCTAGACAATGCTCTGAAGCTTAAAGGAACCACAATATATATTGTGGTCTCATATTATGACAAGTAAATAAAATACTGCTCCCTCAAATATATTGATTTGCTGTGACAACTGACATCCAGGTAGGGTGAGTAAGTACCTCTTTCCATAGTGAGGACAACTACTTAAAAATCAGATTAAATTTGTGCAAATTTATATGTTGGAGGCTTTTTTCACTAACAGACTTGAATGGATATTTTCAGTTTGTGGCTCATTTGCAGAATGCTTTCCTTTTGTCATGCATGAGAAGGGGTAAAGGTGCAAGATATTGACCCTGATTCCTGATGGGCATTCCAGCACAGCTCAGAAAAAGCTTTATATCATGTGAATAGTGTCCATTCTTCATAGGACAGATTTCAGAAAAATCCTGTCACAGACTTTTCAACACTTATGGAAAATATATATCCTGCTATTTCTGAATACATTTTCTTATAGTCTCAAGTTTCATGGTGATCATAACCTGAAGCATATAACTTGTGAAATTGCTATTAACACTTGCATTAATTCTCCTTTTTCTCAATTAATTTGACATGCGTGACTTCATATTTATTACACAGCATACTCTACATTTAGCAAACATTTTGTCAGCTGATAGCTAAGCACATGAACAGACCATTCTGATATTGTATTCCTGCCTGCATAACAATGTTCTGGTCTTCACTCTTGGATATTTGATTGCTGTCACAAAGATGAAGGCTGAATGACAGAGGTGACTTATCTTGACAAGAGAGATCACTGCTCTGCTCAGGACTACAAGGAGGAAAAACAAGAGAATTGAGAGAGAAGATTTGATTTACGTTTTCTTGTACATACAATGCATCTGAAATGATATTTTCCTTTGAAGGCTGCTTCTATGCTGCCATGAGCACAGAACTGACAATGAGGTAGAATTTATCCACAAAAGAAATGGCAGGCTCAGCATTTCAAAGTGAAATTTACTGTAAGTGTTAAGTGTAAGTAACAATAACTGTGCTAGTCACTCATCTGTCTTACCGTTCAGTACAGTACATGCAATCTACCTAAATTTATATATTCTATACTTAGTAGTTATCCTCTACATGTTGTATTCTG
Source organism: Pedionomus torquatus (assembly GCA_013398155.1). NCBI lineage: Eukaryota > Metazoa > Chordata > Aves > Charadriiformes > Pedionomidae > Pedionomus > Pedionomus torquatus. Next base: position 161,391 of record VZRU01001145.1, read on the forward strand.
TCTCTTCTCTCTTTGTACTTGCCTATGTTTTCTGAATCACAGTCAGTGTGGGGTATTTTGTCTGTCTGTATTTGGAGTAAGGCTGCAGAATAAGGCACAATAAATCCCCCATGGCACCGACTATTTCCTTAGTCTGTAAGTAATCACACATAAGTCAATGGGCTTGTTGAATTAAGTAGGGTACAGTCTATGAGAAGAAAAGGTTATTTCTCTATATAAATTACATCTATAATAGTAATAAATTTCCATTGTCTTAATTTCCAGGAAGTTTCTGTACACTTTGATCTATATTCTGCAATACTATGTGTATAAAACTTCTGATAAGAGGCCTTTTTTTCAATACTCAGGGCAAGGTCATGCATAGCAGTTTTAAGAAAGAAAGAAAATAAATTCTTGCTTACATTGTAGGATCCTTCCTTTCATTGGCTGAACAAAAGAAGAAAAATATTTCTGGTATTCAGAAGAATGTTTATTAGAACTGAAAATTTAAATTAATTTGTAGCTAGTGGATAAAATTACGTAATCTGGTGAATTATTTTTGAGACCAAGACTATAAAGTACAAAATTAAAAAAAAAAAAAACATGAACTTTAGCTGTTTCTTTAAAAAATTTTCTCCCATAGTGTAAAAGGTAGGCTCAGATCCACTTAATACCTAAAAGGAAAGCCATTCTAATTACTCACATGATGCAGAAGAATCAATTAAGCAACAGAGAAATTGTAATATGACTGAGGTCAAATAAGCAAGACAGTGGCAGAATAAGAAATAGAACTCTTTTTTTTCTTCTGCAACTACTATACATAAATAAGATGGAAATTAAAAAGCAATTAGGAGAAATATATTGAATTTGTATTGCTAATGGACTACTGGGTTTTGGCCTTCTCTTCTGTGCTCTGGAAGGGCACAGAGGACTGATAAACATTTGCTGGTCGGTGCAGGAGGTAGCTCAGCTGCAATGCGTTGATCTGTGTACCACAGGTTGCAATTGTTTGTAATTATGCATTTTTACTCTGAAAGCATACCTCATCATACTTTGGCATACTAAGACACACATTTGAGATTGGCTACATGCAACTGTGCTCTACAGTATACAATATGTATGCAAATAAACAACAATTTTATATCTGGCAAAACATCACACATCTAAAACTGGCCTACTGTTTGCCTTGCCTTATTCTGGACTGACATTTTATAATATAAACACATAAAATATGGCATTTAACATCACACCTTTTTAAAATTGGGAGGTGAAAGCTGAAGTCAATTTAAGCTTTCTCACTTGGTGGACTGAATTTTCATAAAATATCCAGTACATTCTTGTATGTACAAAATAACATAGTACTTCTACCTGTGGCTGCCTTGTGTACTCTTAACAATAGTAGTTAAGTATACATAAGTATAATTTAACAGAATATCATAGTCGTATGACCTGACTACAGATAAAATTCTACCAGCTACTATTTGTCACACATACTTTAGCTTTCAGGCAGATACTCTGCCCAGGAATGGTGATGAGCACTGTGTATTGTTGTGTTTCTTTTTCTTTCCTATTTTAAAATATTGCCATAAGGAATTCCAGGCCATATTATGACTATCCACACTATGGATATCAGCCTCATGCTCTAATTCTCTTGGAAAAGTCAGTTGCAATCTATTGGAGGGAGCAAAGCAAAGGCAAAAACATGAAAAAAACTACTTTCTATGCTTTTTGGCTTCCAGCGAGAATAACCCAGAAACCAGTTTTTTAAAAAACTATAAAAAGATTGCATGACAGAACTATTTTTCACCCTGTTATTTTTCTTCCCCCCCCCCACTCAAATGAATAAAGAGAAGATAGAGTGTAAAACCAAATTCTAAAAATACAAAATAGAGGGATATTTTCATTTGCAATTGAAAACAATTGTCTTAAATTTAAAAATATTATTTCAAAATGAAGCGTTCATTTCAAACAGTCTTGATAGAAATGTATAAAATTTCATAAATTACTTTTCTGTATGGAAAATTTCACTGCATATTAGGTATTAGCATTTAAGCGTCATTTAAGTCTGGGTGTATCTGGGTTTCTGGATCTGCTAGAGAATCTGTTAAAGCACACTTTTCCTTGAGTGGGACCTGCTGCCTTTTGTGCATGTGGAATATCAAGTGCATCTGCATGCTTGCAGGAGAGTGGAAGACTCCTCCACTTTCACTTACCGATATTCTGTGAAGGTGGCCTTGAAATCCCAGCTGCAATGCAGTTTTGAACAAGTACTAGATGTCACAATTTAGCCATGTTTGCCTCAGAGGAAGTGATTAAGAAAGAAATTAATCCTACAAGTTCACAGCAAATTTACAAATGGAAAGAAACGACAAACTTATTAAAATTGAACTGGTAACAAAATTCATGTTTTCAGTATATGAAAGGTTCATCTTTGGAGGAGATGCAATATCCTGCATGAAAACAGCAGCATCATCCATTATGTCACAACTGTCACATCAGCTTGGCCTAGGCAGAGCAGATCATCAACAATTATAAGATGCTGCAATCTTCTGAAGGATTTTAATTAAAATGTATTAATCTTGTTATTCAGAGGATTCTAGTGTCAAAGACCTTAGGAAGAGAAAAATTGTAATTGACATAAAACTTGCTGTTAGAAAGGCAGATAATCCTGAATAGATACATTTTTTTAATGCCAAAATATTAACAAATTATTGACTATGATTATTGCAATGTTTGAAATGTGAAGGGTTGATTTAGGGTTTACAACATTAATGGTAATATTTTAGAACTGTTTCTAGCATCTGATAGAATATGTCACTTTCCATGTCATGAAAGACTATGAAATGCCACAAAATGTAGCAGATTTCTTCTTAGAGAAAGCAGACAAAACTAGCACAAAGGTTGACGTGTTCAGTTAAAGGAACTCATTTTCTTGCCTCTCTATTTCTTGATTGTAATGCTTTCTAACAGCCAAATGCTGTTAACAGATTTCTTTGAGTTCTTCTTTAAAATAGAAAAGGTCCAATTTTTGTAAAGTAGATTCTTATTTCATGGGCACAGTACAGTGTACAGACTGGTTTGGGTCAATTCATTTGCACATGGAAGTAGTAGGCAGATGGTCATTACTCTTAGTAATCTGATGCTTTTTTCTATTTGAGAGGAATATGTAGGTAAAGTCAATAGCTAAAAAAAGCCCAACATTAAGAAAAATAATGCTAATTAGAAGATATGAGGAATTTGTGAATGTGTAATAGTTTGCTAGTGGATCTTCTTGTACAAAGTGTCTCTTATCATTTCAATCAAAACCTATTTGTCTTTGGAACTGGATGGCTGTAGAGAGAATTTAAAATTAAGCTTTATGATTAGCAAAAGAGTTCTTAGTACCATTGCAAAAAGTTGAAAAAAAGAGGCAGGGGAAAAAAAAATCATGAAGCAAGGAAATAGATGCATGCAGGGATAACTCTTAGGGGTTTAGTTCTCGTTCAACAGAATTTGGCTGCTCTGAAGGGGACTGGTATGGATCAAAAAGCTATTTAAATAAACCAGAATGTTTCTAGTCACTCAATGGGAATTAAGCAAGGCTGTGGGAATCCAAACAAGTAATTCCATGTGTTTTGATGTGTGCTGCAGACTCATAGTGAAATCTCCAGAAATCTCTACCATTGAAGTAAGTCAAAAAATCAGCCATGTTTAATGTAAGAATTGCACTGTAGTTTGTGGAAGCCTGATTAATTATTTTTGGGTTTTTTTGATGCTGGGCACCAGAAAGAAACTCTGTTTTTTCAGAAAGGAAGTAGGTGAAAATCCTTCTAATACCCAGGGCTTATACTGCACCGCTATAGACACAGGCATATTTAAGAAGCAGGACTGGGATTGTGGTTTGAGTGTGGTTTAAATAATTAATTAATTTCCTTAACAAAATTCATTGAACTTTATCACCAGTGATGTGCCCAAATGTGACAGTTATGGATAGGCACAATTATGTCACCTGAGGAGAGCCCTGCTGTGAGTTCTGTGCCATTTGACCCCTGTGCCACTTGGTCCAGATACTTTGACTACTATTGACATAGTACTCTCCGGTGTCAACAGAGAAGATCTGGGAAAGTTGTCCACAGGTCAGTTTAAGCCACTCATAAAACTGTGCCAGAAGTAAAAAATAGGTAATATTATTGATAAAAAGATTTATCTGAGACCTTTGTGGAGAAAACAATTTCAATCATATGAATTCCACAGAACGTGAGGGCTCTAAGGGCAGGAATAACTTCTACAATAAGATAGACATAAGGTGTCACTATGGAAAAGAGTTGAGATTCCTGTCACATTACTGTCTCTATAAATAAAAATAACTGCTCTTGTGAGAGAGAATGGTTCCTTGGTTATGCTTATACTGATAGGGTGCAGCCAGAAGAAATACTGTGAACTGCCTAAGCAGTACCCAGTCCATGTTTTATCCTCAGCATTGCTAGGTTATGAACTGCTTCCAGAGACCCAGCATTAGGCCAGTACTCAGATGAGAACTAACACTGTAATAGATTTTTTGTAAAATGAGCAACTCATAGTACATAGTTCATACAGAATCCTTCACAGCAAAGTATACAGTAACTCTATGTTATGTCAAACATATAGACAAATCTTCTGTGTGATCTTAACGTTTTTTGTATATCTTCAGGTCAATTCTTTGCTGTACACTGCATTTGTGTGAGCAATTATCTTTGCTCTGGATCCATAATTGTTCAGTTCTTTCTCTTATATTATCTAGCACTGTGAATTTAATTACTCCTCATCTTGAAGTAATTTCTAATTTATCCTGTTAGCTTTTCTCCAGGGTGGTCCCTCATGAGCTAACAGGATAAACCTGCAAGGTTTCAACCTGCAAGGGTTCAACTATCTCAACAGTGTCACTCTAATGTAAAGCCATATCAAGCAATTCAGTGGTAAAGGCTGTGCTTGACTATAGAACACATTTATATATTTAAAGGATAATATTAATTCAAGAATTTTTGTTGCTGTGTGGAGTTGTATTTTTTCCTCTATCTGAACAAATTCAGAGAATTTTTTTTTATTATTGTAGTTTAACAGGAAACAAAACATGCGAATCGAGTTGCTACTCATTATTTGTTGCAGGAAAAAAATGAGGCAGTGAACTGGATTGAATAGGAAACGGGCGAGCATGTGTTATGTACATGTCGGGAGACTAGAGGTTCATTCCCTCAAGACAATATGAATTCTACTGCTTTTCAGTGAGTCAACATAACAATTGTGCACTGCCCTCAGGGTCTGAGATGGTCTGTTCAGTGGGGCAGAAATAATTCTTTTCATTCATGTTATTCTTAGGGAGTCCTTTTTGTTATCCTCTCAAAGGGAATAATCTCTGGGATAAACTTTTAGTCATTGGGGATAGGACTACACAGCCAGGATGAGTACTGTTTTTGCCAAACACAAAAAATGGCAAAATTGGTTCTAAAAATAATAGGATATGTGAAAAAGAATAAAAGAATACCAGAAAAGTGTGAAAGAACCAATCTTTTCTATAGTAGCATGACTCCAGGAGGTGGGTCTTCATGATGTATAGAGCCAGTGACTTGTATAACTCTAAAAAAGCTTAATTTGAAATCATGAATGTTGCTATACCTCTCCCCTGTGGTGTGAGCACTGGAGGTATCATAAGGAGATCTCCAACCTGATGTGGTTGTGCCTGGGATTTTAGATTCTACCCGATTGGCATCTTCCTGTCCTGTTGCTTGTGATTGCCTAAGCAGCCTGAGAGTTTTTGTTTCATGAAGCATGACACTCCATTTGTAAGCGCTAAGGTCCAAAGGGAAAAAGTGAAAGATAATTTAAAATGCTGTGTGTAGTCTAGTGGAAAAAAACACCTATGCAGCAATTTTTAAATGAAATTATTTTTGATTAGACCAGGACTATGCAGTGCCTGCCATGTACTTTTCTATGAAGCCAGCAAAATAGCTTTAAAAAGGTTCTGAAAGTTAACATCCTCAGTTGGGCATGACTAAAGGTTTGGTAGTAAGGTTTTTTTGTTGGTGGTTTTGTTCTTTAAAAAATAATTGCAAAGAAGGTATACTATATTTAATTTAGGCTTGTAACTAAAATACTTAATTTGAATCTTGAAAATACAAACTTTTCTTCTTTCTCTGTTATCTCTCTTCTAACTGAAATCCTATGTAGCTGAAAGGAATCTGGCTCTCTGGGTGACATTTAGAAGGACAACAGGAAAAGGAAAAACGAGAGATGTAACCAGGAGTTCCCAATTCTATAGTTATCTCTGAGGGTGACTTCCTCTCTGGTCTTAAGCATGTCCAGCTTCAGCCATTCTTACAATTATATCTCTAAAATCATTTGCCCACATAACTTCCATCTTTTATTAACAATTGCATGTATGTGGGGATCCTGCAAAAGAAGCCCAGTGTTTATTTCCTAGGTTTATTTTTTTTTCCCCTCACTGTTTTGATTTGTGGGAGAAGGAGAACTCTTTTTGCTTTGTCATCTGGATAACATTATCCTTGCTTTCAAGTGTGGGTTTTGACAGGGTCCACAGAAATCTGGGCTACTGGACGGGTACTAGTCTGATTTTTCAAGGGCTAGGTATGTTTTCAACCAGATAGAGCAAATCAGCTAGAACTTTTTAGTTCTGAGCCTGCCATGATTCAGTAGTCTTTATCTTTACGCTTTGCTATAGCAGAGGTCTTAATTTAGGGATTAGTTTAGAAAAATCTCACAATTTAGTTCCACCATGTGCCCAGCCTACAGCTGGTATACCCAGTGTGTTCAGAAAGCTGGCAACAAACTGAAAAATGCAGTCAAAGCATTGCCTGTTGCAAAAACATACAAAGAGATTGGGCAGGAGGCTTCAAGGGTTTGGGAAAGCAATGTCCATTTCCCCATACATATAGGGAACACCCCCTCTTTGTGCATAATCCCTGACTATACTAAAGAACTGTTCACATCCTCTGATGAAATATCATAAAGCAAGGTTTCTGGTATCCCTGTCCTGGATACCTCTAATTGTATTTATATGTTAGGGTTATATGCAGTTGACTAATATGCTATTTTGAAAACCAGTGAATTATTAGCACCTATTTTCCTGGCTGAACATCTTGATTAGATAAGTAAGCACTCACCTTAAAGGGATTCTTTACTTGCTTTCTGCTTCACTCCTCCAAAATGAAACTGGAAATTTAATTAGAAAAAAACAGTATGGGGTAAAAAAGGGAAAATGAAGACGACCTTTACGGTACTGTGAAGTCAGGAAATTCTCTCACAGAATGTTAGGACACAAACAGATTTTTTGTTACACATGAAGCCTTACTGAATGTCCAGTTCAGGTGTTCAGATGACTGGTTAATAGAAATACCTGTGCTCTTGTGTATTTTTTTCACCCGTAAAGATGAAGAGATACTTTGGAAGCTTCTCTTGGATATGTATCTAGCTTTTCTTTTATGCTGGTTTTCGAACAAATAATCAATGGCTACAGGGCAAAGAAACACATTTTCACAAGTGAATAAATTAAATTTGGAGAATGTAAATACTTTGTCATTTATCTAAATGTCATTTGGATAGGAGAAAATTAAAATCGTGTAATAAGGTGAAGGTCAAACTGTTAGAAACACCTGAAATTTTTATTACATTTCAGTGCACTTATTTGTAAATATGTTTAACATAAAGAAAAGCAGTAGAGGAAGTTCTTTATAGAAGCAACACCTGTTCTCTGCTGCTCAGATGAATCTAAACAGAGGCTATTTTTGCAGAAGTAATTGGAATTGACAATTAAATCTTTCTTTAAAGTGATCAAATGCTAGACAGCAGAGCTGGATATTTTGTTATTTTCTAGAAGCCTATTTTGTTGGACTCAGATTTTCACTTTGGGGTGGTATTATGTGTGAGCAGAGTACATAATTTTTGCATGTTAGCTTCCAAAGGAGTGCGCTGAAATCTAGGACTGCTTTGGTTGAATTCTGAGGCAGAATTCAAGAAAATTCAAATTTCACTAGGACTTCGGCCTTGCTTCTTTAATAACATGCCAAAACTATGAATATTACAAGTCTTTAGATCTTCAGATCTAGTAGACACACTATATACCTCAACTAATGCCAGGGATAGCCATGTTCAGACCAACATAATAGTTTTTTGTGTATTTTCATTCTTAAATGGAACAAAAAAGGAAAAAGATACTCATCTGAATCTTCTCTTGCTGACTTAGTTTTAACAGCAATGTATTTTTATCTCCGTAAAAGTACCAAATACAGTGCTGAAATAATTTCTGTGAATAATGAAAATTGCAAGCAATGGTATTCTTTTCCTTGATCAATGCTTATTAACTGGCATTAACAGAAATTGTGTCCACATTAAAAATAGTAAAAAAATCCCTAAGCAATGGTAATGGCAGAGGTGCTTAATAATAAAAAATAATAAATGCAGTTTTTAATTAATCTTGAAGGAAATTAGTACTGTCTGGAATGTTTATTAAAAGCATAAAGAGAAAAATATCTGTATATCATTCCACACATTTAGTAAGACAATAAAATAATAACAATAATAAATTGAAACCTTGTTTTCCTTTCAGATGGAGCAGTGTCCAAGTAGCAAAAGATTCTTCTTGAAGTTAAACAAGTATATTCTAAACAAAATAAATCTAAGTCTCAGAAAAATCCACTCAGTAGCAGAAGAAAGTCAGTGTCAAATGACACATAACTGCTCCTTCAGCAACATTTTTTGCTTTATGTAGCAGTTGCTTTGGTGATCTACTTCTGTAGTTTCATGGGAAACCTTACATCCTGTCACCCCTGCTTTTCTCTTCTTTTTTTAAAAATAAGAAGAAAATTAGGAAAGAAATGCAACCGTATGTCCTTTGCTTTTCTTCTGACATCAGTCACTAACTAGCTAATTTTCTACCTCTATCCTTTGTATTTTACTATTAGCATGAAGGATGTTTATATATAATGGCATTTTCAAGGCCACATCCAGAGAATATGTAATTTTTGTTCTTAGGCCTGTTTGTTGTAAAGCTTCTCAGAAAAGGAAATTGATGATTTACAGTAGTGTGGAGCATAATTTTTAAATTATTTTGGTGGTACTGCTGGGTAAAAGCCATTGTATATCAATAGGAACCTTGCTTCTAAGTCATGTAAAAATCTTTAAAAACATATATGTGAGAGGCAAATCCTGATAAAGGGAAAATAAAGATATGTCCACCGCAGAGTGACAAAAAATAAAAATTTGCCCAAGGCTGAATACTGACAGAGGGTTCCAGATTTCTCAGCAGTGAAATTTGTGCTCTTAATAATGATTGCTGTAAGTCACAGGGGAAGCATTTACTGCTTCTCAGTGGGAAGACAGTCCTGCCCAGTGTGCAGGAACAAATGCGTCATGAAGGGCAGCCCTTGGAGTTTCTTTCAGAGAGGGCAAGAGAATGTAACTTTTCTTCTCACAATAACACTGCTTCACATTGGAAGAGACACAATTAATGATTTTATAAGTATTTTTCTCACCCTCCGCAGACTGGGTAGCACTGCGGTCTGTTTCGCTCAGACCTAAAAATTCCCTAAACTGAATAGTATTCACTTTCTAGATTTCAGGAGGGGATTAATGCCTGCAAACAATCAGTTCCAGGGGAAAGTGGAAATATAGCTAAGCGGCACCTTGTTCTGTAGAACATTACAGACTCTCTTGTGTTGTTTGGTATCTGTGTAGCACTTCTCAACCTCGAAAGATTGGAAACATACAGACAATAATTAATTTTCCCTGGACTGTTATGAGGTAAGTAAACACTGTTAATCCTATCTGATGAATGGGAAAGCAGCACAGCTGGATATTCCTAGTCAAATTGAAATTGGTGAGTCATAATTTCACCCACAGAATTTAAGAGGTTTGTTTACATGTGATGTTTGCACCATTTTTAAGTATATCAGCTTGAACTTGGTAAGGTTAAAAAAGGTACAAGCTCTAGAGTGGACACAGGTGAACTGGTATAAAAACATTTCTACTGCAATAGCTTATTCACATTTGATTATTTTTGGTAGAAGAACTTGTATAGTAATACAGCAGCATCCACTCTACTGTCTGTACTGATCACACTATTTTGGTTAAGAAAAAGTTGTACTCAACTCTAACAATCTTGTAAGTGTGAAAACAAATACAGGCCTGGTCCTTAATGAAAATATCATAGCAATGAAAAAGGTAGCCAGATTTCTCACTTTTCTGTCTTTGCTACTTTTTTGCTTGCAATCTAATCTAACACCATTTTGTTGTAATCCCAAGTGTGCGGTCTGCACTTTTATACATTTTGGAACAAGTGGGTGAGAACCAACTGGCTGAGTCAGTTTCATGAGATTACTTTGATTGTGATTGTTATATTTGGATGAGCAATCTGTGCTGGTGGGTTGGAAAATACACTAGGGGATTTTGCTTCTCCAGTCACAAGTAACCAGAGAATAGCGACCATGAGCTATCTCCAAGGTGTAATATGTAGTTCCATTTGCAAATATGGTATTTTGGGAATTATAGGTAGCTCTACAGTGTTCATACAGGTATTACACTTGAGTTAGGAGACTCAGAAGGATTGTAATATACGCTTTGGTTCAGCCTGCAAGGACAAGGCAGCCCTGACAATATAATTTAGAACAGCTTTCCTGCTTGTTTATTAATCCCAAATTACAAAGGAGAGGAATAACCTGCTGTATAGAACATAGCTTCCTTGCTTTGTGAATAGCTTTGATGGATGTTAAGCGTAAAATCTCTTGACAAGGTGAAAGTGGGAGACTTTTATACTGTATCTAGTTTGCAGGTCATATGGGTACCCTGGTAAATTGATCATCTCTTCTAGACCAGTCCAGAGGCTTCCTACTGGCGCATGCCTCTTGGCAGTCTTTTGAGAGAAACCAAATCATGGAAGGCAGGGGACAGGCATTTGGGGCATATCCATATCTTGCCCTGACATAGAGTCAAGCAGAACATGCACTGAGGTTCCACAATTGGGGTATAAACCTAGCGGCACCCAGGAACCAGCAAAATGTCCAAACCCTGCACCTCAGAATTCTGTCACAGTTCCACACAGCTCCATAGTACAGCACATAGTTTCAAACACCTCAAAACTGGAGGTGAAATCCTTCTTAATGAGACTATTTACCTAGTGAAAACTACACCTCCTGAGTTCTACCATTTGCCATGTGTCAGTGTTACTGCCATTTTATTCATAGAACAGGATTTAAAAAAAAAAATATATAAAAAAATTAAAGTTTACTTTCAGTGTTAAAAGATTGTAAAAATGTTTCTAGGCATATATTTTCAACTCCAAATGCATAACTAGGTGATGAACAACATTCAGGTTTCCTCAACTGCAATTGAAAATTAAATTCTGCTTCGATTTGGATCTTGCCAGAGTTCTTTTTCCACTGCAGTAATAATAGAAGGTATCACAAATGAGCACTACCTTTTTCTTACTCTAAAGCATTTCCATTAATCATTCAGTTCTCTACCTGTATGAATATTTAGTGGCCTAAAGCATTTTTTAAGAGACTGACATGTCTGAAAACCATTATAAACTTTAACTTTCTAACAGTAATGATGTTTAAGATGAAGATTGCTCACGACAAGAAGATGAAGAACATTTATGACAAGTTCTCCTTGAAGAACAACTACCACTGATAGAATAAATTTTTCTGCCCTTTTCTGGTATTTGAATTACATGTTACTTTCACTTTTTGTTATAGATGGGCGTCAACCACTTGTCTGCCTCCCAGCTTCTGTTAGCAGCTTTCTGTGTTTTGATAATTCAGTTCCTTGGCAGAATTTCCTGGATGCTTGAATTCTCATCAGGGAGGACAAAAAAAGGATACGTTTTTCAACTAACATGGGTCCCCTTTTAGGTAAGCAAAGCATCCATGTCATCTGTTTATCACAACTGCAGCCTGCAATAACAGATGTTTCTCTGCCACCTTTGCTTACTGAATGACAGCTATTGCATAGAGCTCAGCTCAGAGAGATTAATAGAGCATGAGGAACTCCAACAGTAAGGCTGTAGCAAGACAAGATTGGTTTAACTTTCTGGGAGGAGGACTTGGAAGAGAAAGAAGGCCTTTAAACTCAGTTTTCAACTAAAATAGGTCATGAGTTACATCTGCATGGAGCTAACGGACAGATGTAAAAGCTCAGATTAATCAATAACTTCAGAATCTGGCATTTCTGCTTTCAAATCCTAATGAGAGGTAAATTAACCTTTTTAGTTATTCTGCATTTTACTACCCTCCTCCCTTTTTCCATAGCTATGGGAAGACTTGTTCCCGGTTCATAATTAGAAACCACACAGGGAAGGACGTAATTGTAACTATTTTGGATTATGCAACGCAAAGAATAAAAATGTAAATGAAGAAAATACAAATCAAATACCTTTTACTGTAAAACTGGGTGGGGGGAGAAAAAAAGAAAAACATGAAATAGAGATCTTGGTCTGGGAATGGATTGGGCTTTTCCTGACTTATGAAACAGTCCAGCCCAAGGGCCCTTTTTCCATTTTCTGACCCATCATGGATTTTATCAAAAATTAATGTTGGCTTTATTGAATACAAAACCAATCAAACAACATAGGAAGGTGAAATAGAAATATCTGAGGCTGGAAAAAAACCCCGGCCAACTGTCAGGTTCAAGCCTGTTCCCAGGAAGCTTCTTTGACCTATATGTTGCATAGAATTGTTACCTCAGTGTAAGACCATTACAGTTTTTTTTTCTTCACATTTGTGTTTTCCTCCTCCAAGCAGATTGTTTCCAGTTGTTTGTGTATATGTACTGAGGCAGCCAAGTTTGCTTGATCTGATTTTTATGCAATTGTTACAATAAATCTATGATGCTCTCCTTCTCACTAAATAGCAGTATTTCAGGATTCATAGCCATATCAGACTACCATTCAAAGAACTATTTAGTTTTGTGACATATTTTTCATCCTTCTCTGAGTTTTCCCTAGAATAATATACTTAGATTGTGAGGCATGTATGAAAAAACAGAGTTCAATACCATATATGTTCTGTTTATATAGTAGACAATTATTGCAAAATTGTTCTGATTTTTTTAAAATCAGGAACCACACTGCTTTCAAAGATCTGGCCTAAATCTTTAATAGACTAAAGTAAGGCCTTTTAAAAAAGGAACTCTAATTTTTTACAAGCACCAATACCCTTCCCATTGTTGATGAAGTCAATGAGATTATCAACACTCCACACTTCCAAAATTCAAAAGGATTTTAATTATAAGAGGTGAAGATTGTAATGTTTTAATTCTGAGGATTTATGTAGCAATGCAGTACCTTAACCCTTTGCAAAAATGTTTACTTGTACATTGCTAAGTTTGTTTTCTCTTATCCAAAGTCAAAGTTTTGACTCCCAAACCTAATTGAACCTCAGAATCAGAGGAAGATATTTGTTGAGTTTTTAGTTTTGTGTGGGGTTTTTTTCTTGTTTTTTAGGGATGGGGTGGAGTTGCTTTTTAGGGAAATGCAGAAACATTCACAAAATAAGTAGAATAAATTCCTAGGAATCTGGATATCTCTGTGGCATAGATACTATCAAAGCGGTAGTATTTTCAGATCAGAAAGGAAGATATTTTTGAGGTAAAGACTAATGCTAAGTAAAAAATGCAAGGAGCGCTTCCACAGAATACGAAAAAATAGTTATCAGTTATACATACATAATCAAGTCTATCTACCTGATATCCTACTAATGAAGGGGGAAAAAAACTTGTAAAGAATTAGCATTGGGCTCATACTATTCTTACACCTGTGACTCCATTTTGTAATTACTGCAAATTATAATATATATATAATTATACTTACATGAATTTTAAAATATAGAACAGATTAATGTCAAATTTGTTTCTCCACATACAGATAATAAGTATCAGGATCTGACAAAAAGTAAAACCTTCTACATATCAGATATACGTGGTGGATTTTTTTTCCCATTTGAATTGATCATCCTAGGTTTTCTTCAATGAAGAGAACATACTAAAGTCTCCTGGAGAATGTCAATATGAAGTGATGGAATTTCTATAACATCTTAGCTATTCTGCATCCCTGGAAAGTTTCTAAGCAAGTTCCTTGTAAAACCGGAATATTAATGTGTGCAAAAAAGAGATTAGACAGACAATGAGAGGAAGACTAAGTGAGATTTGTTCTTGGCTGAATTTTGTTTATTTTCCTTCAATAAATCTATTTAGGAATTAAAGCAGCTTCAGCTTCTCCTGGGTTCCTGGTAGGCAAGTACGAGTGAGCTCAGCCAGCTGATGTGAAACAACAGATGATGTCCCGAGGGACACATCTCTCTCTCAGCAGTGTATGGAGACATACTGAATGATCCTAGATTTCTGTCTTTTAGAATGAGTCCAAGGTTTATTTTGCTATGTTCCCCTTAGTCCTAGAACACAAAATATTTTGTGACACAAGTTTTTCTGAGATTTCTCTGGAGTGGTGGTTAATTCTCAGTTTTTGTTCTTCTGTCTCCATGATAAGTAGTAGAGAGTTGTACATGGTATCTCTCTTGAAAGAAAGCACAAAATATCTTAATATGATTATAACGTTTTGTTTTGTTTTGTTTTACTCTGTCGTTTTGACAAACAATGACATCTGCCCAAAGTCTGCCATTATGATAGATATTGAGCATAAATCACACTGTCTTGTGTTAATGTGTCCCTTAGAACAATACCTGGTTTTAAAATCTTTTGTAAGATGGCAATTAGACCCCTGAGGATAAACAGAGAACTTAGCTTCCATTTACATCACTCATTGGAGAACTTCATTGATACAACAACCCCAGATCTGGTGTGAAATAATGACAGCAGGAAATAACAATCGAATTCATTCTTGCTAATGGAGTTCTCTTTATGTGTTGAGGGAAAAAGGAGGCAATGGTACTTTTTGTTTTTAAAATATGCTGAGATGATTCATGCATTGGAATTCACCTTTGCAGTACCTGCTTATTTGCATGAATGGATGATTACTTATGGGAAAGAGGTTTAAACATTAAGTAACAATATATAAAATTAAATGTATTTTTTCAAATAATGTGCTTTAAGAAATGCTTAGGCATTATAGTTGTGTGTGTTGTGCTGGTATTTCTCTATAGCGTAAACCATACTTTTGTTAATAGGATTCAGGATGGCTCTTTTATCGTCCACTCAATTACTGCAATACACAATTCAGAACTTTGTTCTTACTACACAGGATATGTTGCTGTGCATTCTCTCTCTGTACATCTGGATAACAAGGTAGAAGTGCACACAAAGTGAAAGACAATAATTTTAAAAATTTAATCCATAGAGTATGACTTATAATTCAGAAGACTCAACTAAAATAATGCATATTACTTTGAATAGGACAGTTTCATAGGAGCACAACAGTAGAAGTAGTAATTCTCAGTTGTGGCAATGACATTTTCCACCCTCCAGCTGAAGATCAGATTAAAGCAAGGGCCTGACCCTAGAGTCCCACTTGTGTTTTGAGATCACAAGATTACATCAGAATCTCAGACTGTATTTCAAGGGAAATTTCTAGCCCTTGAGGAGGGTAGGAAGGCAGGACATTAATATGACACAGAGAATATGGGCATTAAAACAGAAAGATGTTTTACTTATTTTGGATACTTTCCTTTGTATATTCTCTATGAATTTTAAGAAATCCACTGTACTTCAGAACCCTTCTACAGTAGTGTCCAGAGTGTATTTAGAGGTTGCACTAGGAAAGCATTACACTCCAAGCCATGATACTATGATTTAAAAAAACTATGACTCCAGGTGGGATTCTTGTCCTGTAACTGTAGCCGCTCCAAAATGAGGAGACTACACCATTTTAGTTTTCTAAGCTTCTTCAAGGCTGAAGATAGGCATCTTGAGAATTCACTACTGAGAGAATCTCAGTAACTCAGGCAAGAAATCTAACTTTTAAGCAGCCAAAGATTGTGAAATGAAACCAGATTTTTCTCCATGAGAAAATATGAGACCAAATCCTTTGTATCGTCTTAAGGGGAGCAGTCCTTTATTTCAGAGGCTGTTGCAGTAATGAGAGAAATGACAAAATTACACAGATGAATGATCCAATCATATAAGAAAGAATGAGACACCGGAAACCTAAACCAAAAAAAAGGCCATGCTGCATTATTATTTTTTTTCCCAATGCTGCTGTACACTTTTGGAAGGAGAGGGTAAAGATGGAACTGTAGTTTCTCATTTTAAAGAGTGACAAGACTAACAAAATCCAAGTATTTTTAGTACTTTTAAGCCAGTGTAAAATATTACAGTAAATTCTTTGTGATCAAAGAAGAAAAAACAAACAAACAAAAAAATGCAAAAAAACCCTATTAAAAACCAAACCAAAATATAGTTTTACATTATCTAATTTCCATAAAGTAGATTTTCAAGGAAGATCACACACGTTATTATTACTAGATTCAGTGATATTTCTGGCAATCAAATCTATCATATATTAGACTATACGCTTAAAAAAATCTCACATTCTGTCATGAATTACAAAATTCATAATAAATTGAGAATTATATTATGCTATTACGCTTAAGTTTTATGTGGTTCTAATAATAATGAAGATCTGATTGTACTGCAGGTAACATATTCCAAATCTTTACAAATGTCAATCTTCAATACAGAGTTCTTACTAATTTTTCAAAATTAATGTTGATTTCAGTTTCTGTAAGGAAATGTCTAATTCCCATTGCAAAGTAAGAAATATCACAGTCTCAAAATCTACATAATTTATCTCTACAGCACAAGTTAATTCACCATCTATATACATTTTTAAGAATTAAAAATATAAGGACCATTTGCAGATAACATTTATGGTTTCATGTTGATAGGAATTACTAATTTAATTTAACCTGTTCAGGCTGCTGGGAGCTGAAAGTATAATCCATATGCCAGGTGTTTTTTCAGAGTTAAACACACTAAACCCATTACACTGGTAGAAGGAAGAGGCTGTGTGTTTGTTTTATATCACTTCATTCCCTTTAAAAAGAAATCTATTCTATTTTAAAGTTGCCTGCAATCAAGTTTAATGTTGAGCTCTGATGAAAAATCAATCATTTTAAAATGGTATGGCTGAGACTGTAGGAATAGGTGAAAGTGCCTATCCATTTTGCAGCTGAGCCTGGCTTATCTGAGTTAGAAACATAATTTTCTGTTTCAGCGTTGACATGCTCCAAGAAAAAAAATGGCTCATGCTTCAATACAGACTGAGAACTCATCAATGATGTTGAGCATCATCTCAGGTGCACAGCTCTTCTGTGGCCTGAGGAATGCAGCAGTATTCCTTTCCACTCCTTGTATTTAAGTGTTTTACAACTACGGAATACCAAGATTTTTCCTCTCTGCAGCCAGTCATGAGGCAGTAAAAGGTGATGCAGTTAGGTATAAACCTAAGCTGAGAAGTTTAGTTTCAGTTCCATTAGCTTTGCCACATTTCGTCACAGTAATACAAGGTAGTGACAGACGGTTATTCTGCTCGAGTTCATGCTGTCAAACACTGAGCCATTGGCTAATATACTTAGTGCCATTCATAAGGAAATTAATGGTAAGACCCTTTCACTCCCCAGCCAGATACCCAGATTCTATATAGTAAGGTCTATGATACCTACATCCTTTCACTGGCTTATCCCAAAGAGAGGGAAAAGGCAGGTTTTCTACATATCTAGCCATAAATACTGGAGGGCCTCCCACTCCAGAACTGGGCATGACTGAACGGCAATTCCTGCCTGTTGCAGAGTCCAGGTAAGATATTTGGCCAGGTCCACTTACAACATACAGGTCTTCTTGTAATACAACTAGGAGTCTTGAGGTGAACAAGGATCATTTCTTTTTATTTTATTTTCTTATTGATACTGCCACAGATATGTGAGATGAATGATTACTGGTAAAGCACTGCTTAAATAGCTTGTGAGTTATGGTTAATTTGACTAAGGGGCTTGTCTCAGGCGAGCTGCAGTTATACACATGAAGTTGACTGCCACACAGTTCTGAGATTCATTGATTCAAGTATAATATTTGTGTCTGAACATCTACATTGGAATCACCCTAGGCTCCTTTTATATAGTCAGTGAAGAGAAATAAATGCTTCCAGGAAATAATTAATTTCATAGTACAGTAGGTGTCTAGGTACAGAAAAATTATACTTTTTTTCTTCGTTGACATCAAAATGGCTTTATTTTAGTAAAAATAATAGCACATCTCATGTGAAAACTTGCACTATTTTTCAGATTATTGCTAACATTATAAAATAAGTATTTTAAGATCAGTGTGTAATTCTATACCCACACTGCATAAATTACTTGACCTGTGCTACTGCAGAATCAGAGACCCATGGGGAGAGTTACCTGTCTGCCAGCCAGAGGAAGACAGCTGGTGTCTCCCAGGGCATAAGGTGCCAGGCAGTGGATCACTGTAGCCTACTGCTGCTCCTAGGGAATCTGCTCTCCCCTTACATTTTCTTTGTGGGTGAACCTAGGATTAGTGTGAACTTTTCTCTCTCAGTACAAATTGACCTGTCCTTGAGCCTCAGCTGTAAATGGCCGGTAGATCGTGTCTGAAACCATGCACTGATCTCGGAAAAAACAGACTTATGTGCAATAGGAATCAGTATTGCCTAGTGTGTGAAGGAGCAGACTTGGACTCTCAGAAAAAGGGGGTTTCCTTCCTCTTAGGATAGAAAGCAATGGTGCATAGTACTTCAGATTCATTTCTAGACTTGAATAAAGTTGAAAGGGAGGCTTGAAACCAGTAAGATAGATTTCCCTGCTGCTACTTTCTTTCAAACAGACAAACAGCAAAAACAATTCCAACAATCATATCCTCACATAATGTGAGGCAGCAGGACACAGTTTCAGTATCTTCTGTAAAGAAGATGCAGACCACTTCATTAAGCATAAGAAAACCTCAGATTGCTCAGATTTTTTAAAGGAAAAGAATCCTGCTGGTAGAATACAGCAAAAAAAAAAAGAAGAGTGACACTCCTATGAGGAAAGTAGATATCATTTGCATCCCCTTGCAGGGATCCTTGGATGGTATACAAAGGAAGAGGAAACCTGTCACACTGAGATAGGATTCTGATAAAAATAACCTCCCAAGTACTTCACTAACTCACTGCTGCAATAACTGTAAAGTCTCTGCTAATCACCGTGGCTGCAGTTCTAAATTTCTTTTCCAGACTAGTTAATACAGATATTAGTATTTACTACATATGTTAGTTGCACTTCTCTCTCCATTTTTTGCTTCAAACTGAAGTCAATAACTTCCTCTCAGATCTGAAATACAAACAAACCCCCATATTTTAAATGCCTTTTTAATGATTTTTTTCTAAGAATCTATATGTATTCTGGAGGAGGGGAGTGTAGTACAATATGCTTGTATCACATAGCACTTTTGTCAAAAGTTTTTCTTGTAACGGTATAATGTACACCTTTACAAAGTCTAAGTCCTTACAAATGAGATATTTTTGATGTTGGTCTTTTTTTGTGCCAATTTTTCTAGATGTGACAGAAATACTTTTGTAAGCATTTTTTTTAATTTGTATACATTTATACAATTTTTCCACAGTAACAGGTTTGAATTACTGCTTCTATCTGTAGATTTCATTGGACTCAGATCTATTCCATTTCTTAAAATCTGTAGATAAGATCTTTCTTTCTTCAGTGTTTTCAATTGGTCTTTTTCCCCCGTAGCAAAAAAAGGTGGCAGGGTATATTTAACCTTTGATACAGTTCTCCCCCTCCCTTAGCATTTTGTTTGAGCTCATTTCCTTCTGTGGGATTAACTTCCAGTTCTGTTCCGAAATCCAGGCACAGGAGAGTCTGTTACGGATTTCACTTTTGTGCCTCTAGTTGCTTGTGATACCATGATAAAGTGTCATCCAGGTAATAAATCCAAAGTGTTGCCATTTCTTTTAGAAATCTATATGAAACAATGTTTTTCTATTGAATAGAATTTAAAAATGTTAAGGAGTAAATAAAATCATTCAAAAAAATGAGAAACATTTTATGGACTTTTTCTGTAAAAATGACACAGTAAAAGGAGGAATATTTGGAGGCAATTTATGAAGGGGCAAGAATGCCATGAACCAGGAATATACTAACCCAAAACAAAATGGAAACACCATCCCAACTTCAAAGATTTTATAGCACATAAAAAGTACTAACTAGAGACAATAAACTGAAAAAACATATGAAACTGAGACATAGTGATCTTGGTACAGCAGTATAAAATTTCCATTTTTTAGAATCATGGGATAGTTTTTTTGGAAGGAATTTTTAAAGTCATCTAGTCCAATCTTCCTGCCATAAGGAGGGACATATTCAACTAGATCAGGTTGCTCAGAGTCCTGTCCAACCTGACCTTGAATGTTTCCAGGGATGGGGGATGTGCCATCTCTCTGGGCAAACTGTTCCAGTGTTTCACCACTTGCATCATAAAAAATTTCTTCCTTATATCTAGTCTGAATCTACTCTCTTTTAGCTTAAAACCATTACCTTGTCCTATCACAACAGGCCCTACAAAAAAGTCTGTCCCCATCTTTCTTATAAGCTCCTTGGTTACTAAAGATGTCTCTAAAAAGAAGGATATTTAAAATAGATTGAAAGGAAAATAAAGCCAGATGTTTATAGACTGTTCCAATAAAAATAAGAGGGAATAGAAAATTAAACTTTAGAAGGAGGAGTCAAAGTTTTCCATTTATGTATGTTGATAGAGAGGTACTTGGAGAGGTCTGTGAATGAAAACAAGTACAGTATATATGTAACCAGCAAAAAAAATAGGCAAAAGGGAAGCCAGGATGAAATTCCTTAATTAGGCAGCCTGAAAGAGGATGGCTGAAAATTATTCTGTTCTTAAACCTGAGAAAGGTGTTGCAAGGAGATGGCAAGCTGCCGTTTTATCAAAATCTAAAGTTGAAAACAGTATATAGCAAATCTGCAAGTACCCTTGATTTTTGGATTATATTTGTCAAAATCTGATGATGCCAAACTAAGCACCAAAGTGTGAAGTGAGGTGAGGGATGGCAATGGGTTGGGAGAAAAAAGGAATGCTCAAGTGTTAGTTTTTTATGTTAGAGAGACAAGCTGAGAGTTTAAAATGTACTTTTGGAATACGGAATTAAAGCAGTACATTGCCTCCAAAAAGTTCATTGTTAAACCTGCATCTATGACTGAAGTTAACATTACAAAGATATAGAGAATAGAGTTGTGACAGAACCCTAGAAAACACATAGAAATATGAAGAAAATGTTCTTTAAAGGATAGCCTATGGTTACTAAAGAGCCAGGTGGAGACACAGGAAAGAGCTTGTTCTTGGAGAGCAACGTGAAACAGAGGAGACTACGCTGTGGAGAAGAATTTGGGTAACTGTCAAAGATGGTTGGCAGGGAGAACAAGCATGTTGATAAAGTATAGTTCTTGAGATTTGGCTAGGAAATTATCATTTAAAAATCTGGTGACAAGGGTTTAAACTGAGATCAAGATGTGAAATCTTAGAAAGGATGACTGCAGGTGTGAAGGAGGTGTGAATGCCACAGGGTCAGGAAGACACATGGAGGAGAGGTGGTGCAACTGTCCCTTCTCCTTTGCCACCTTCCAGAGCAATTGGCAGAATCTGGATGGCCCAGGGACGTGGGGACATCAAAGGACTTGCTCTACAGCTGCTTGAAGCAGCTCTTTCTCTCACAGCACTGCCAAACATGTTCACAGTTGAGAGCACAGAAGAGATGATACCCACTGCTGGCTGCCAGGTTGTGAAAGGTGCAAATTGTCGAACTGTTGAACTTTACAGAGGGTGGTCTAGACATTGACAGAGATCTCCTCTCCAGAGGTCTCCAAAAAAGGTGCAGAGGTAGTGTATTCAGAGAAAAAAGCCAAAAGGAAGAGCAGACAGTCAAGGATTTGGAGGAGGAGATTACAGCCAAGTCAAGAGTAGATAATAAGTATCTGCTTATTGTGATGTATTTCCAGTGCAGTGCTCAGAGCTCCTGGGGTTTCAGCTCTGTCATTCACAGAGTACTCTGCCATCTGCACAGCAAATGGTGTGAAAAGGTGTTTAATTCAAAGTGGCAATCATATAGAACAGTGAGTAAACGATGGACTCAGCAAGAGGAAATAGCTGGTTAAAATAATATATTTTTTATACTTCCAAAAAGTTTTAAGACAGCTGTTTAATGTTAAATCCTCCTTGAAATTTTACTTGGTGCTGACCTCTATAAATCATTTGCTATCTCTCTCAAAAAGCTTCACTGTCTGATAATACTAGCATTGAGAAGTTTCCTTTGATGTTTATCCCTTTATAACCCCTAAAATAGGAAAGTAAATGACATTGTTAACTGTCTTCATCCACACATAACCCTGTATACAACTAGTTTCTTTCTGTACATTTATTTTGCCATTTAGTGTTGAAAGTTAAACAGAAGTATGCAATTCTGTCCGCAGGATATAATAAATGAATATAGCGTGTGTGTGTCTATACAGTACATTTAATCATTGGGATATAATTGGCATCACTGAATATACCTTGCTGTATTTGTCACAGATTCCTAAATGATAGCATTCAGGACTAAAGCTGACATTTTGAAGAAAGAAAAAAAGGCATCTGCTGTTTAGGAATTAAAATTTGAAAAAATTCTCCAGTCCCCTCTGTGAAATTAAGCTATTTAACTTTACATATTTATAGCCTGATGTTTAACATGCTTTATCTACTGCAATGAAAATTTTAATGATGCATTAATATGTCTATTTTTCTTCATATTTTTCACGTATTTTTTTCATTATGCTTCCTCTGCACTATATCTTCACCTTTTCAGCAGCATTCCACTATGTTAAGCCAATTATTCTTAGGACTAACTAAACTTATTGTTATCAACTGCA
This sequence comes from Pedionomus torquatus, assembly GCA_013398155.1. Classification (NCBI taxonomy): domain Eukaryota; kingdom Metazoa; phylum Chordata; class Aves; order Charadriiformes; family Pedionomidae; genus Pedionomus; species Pedionomus torquatus. The sequence goes on from VZRU01001145.1 coordinate 184,271, forward strand.
TTATTTACACATCTATCCTGATTTTTAATATCCTGATTCTTGGGAATGCTAATAAGCTTCATTGCAGTAATTAAAATTCCACTGTAGCTTTATAATACAACCAAACAGAAAATTAACAACAACAAAAAAGTAATTCCTGTAGAAATTCTGGCATATAAAAATGACCGCTTGCTATGAATTGGGAAAATATTACACTTTTGAACCTTTCTCCAGAATCCAATTAGTAAAGATTTGATTTGAAAACCTCATTATTATTGTGCCACCAAAAAAAAATAAAAAAAATTATAAGCTTGGAGTTACTCTGAATAGAAGCAAAATGATTTTATTTTCATTTTCAAGTTTGCTGCTGTAATTTTCAGAAACACTGAAATACTTTTTTTGACAACATTTTTTAAAAAAAACCCCACTCCACTGACGGAAAGCTACACATCTTATCATCTTTAAACAATAGGCCTTAATATGCCTAAACATGCCTTTATTAAATGCCTAAACATGTGTTTAGGAACTTGAATTCTGATTCTGACTCTTTAAAATTTTAATTTCTTAGTCACCAGCACCATTGAGCAGCTTCTTATAATACTCAAATATCTGATGTTTTGTTAGCGGTGATTATGCAGGACATACTGTATTTTGACTACAATGATTTTTGATGAGTAAAAATGTACATAGAATTTAGTCTAATTTTTCCCTATTTTCAGATAGAGCCATAGGCTGGCTATGAGGCCAAGTACAGTATCACAGTGCAAAATTTTCCTTGGGAACAGTACTTATGAGTTAGTTCCTAAGATTTCTCACTTCCTAGTCATTGTTGCCACCTATCCACGGTCTCAACAGAAAACTCATACTTTTGGTTCTCACATTACATGTCTCTGACGTACATCTCAAAATGTAGAGAGACCGATACCGCTGTTCAAAACAGCACCATGCATTTCTATTCTGTGCCTCATGCAGTGGAGTATGTTGTTCCAAGTGTCTCTTGCAGGACATGGTCTCCACCACAGACAAGGGTGAGCTTACCAATCACATATTTCCTTTGCATTATGTTTGTGGGGAAACAAAGAGCAACAACAACAAAAAAACTTTACTTCTTTTGTTCAAGAAACACTCATTACCCTGATGAAGCATTCGGTCCCTGGCAATAAATAGCTTTAGGTCTGAGACTAGTTCACCCAATGATGTCTCAATATAAAAAATGCTTGAGGCACACTTCAGCAATGTACAGAATAACTTATATTTTGCCCAATGCATTTATTTGATCTTGTAGGGCCATTTGAATGTATGAGACCATTTGCTGCTTCTTGGTGAGATTGCCTTGTAAATCATACGCTTTGTTTTGAGAGGTTTTATAGGCCATTTGTGGGTAGAAGTGAGGAGTCAATAAATAGTGCAACTACATATCTGACGTATAGTAAGGTAAATTGACTGAAAGTCTTTGATATGAAGAGATATAAAGTACATGAATATACTGCTTGTAGGTCTTGAAAATAAACTAGATTACTAAAGCTAGCAGTTTTGGCAAACAAGAAAATGACAGTTAATTTAGCCAATTTTGTGCATTGCTATTTCTGCTAGCAGTCATGAAGAGATGAACTGAACTGCAGAAAAAAAATCAGACCACAGACTCAATCTAACTAATCTAGGTTCACAAATCCAAATCAGAAATCTGACTGCTGATGATCGGAGCTCTACTCCTTTGATTCGTTCATACTGGAATCTGAATCTGGTCCTGAAATACTTCAACAACAAGCATTTGCATTTTTAATGAGTAACTAGTTGGTAAGTTATGTTAGGTAGATATTTTCTTTCTGCTTTTTCCACCATTTTAAGAATAGCTAAGATAACTGATGCTTATTTTGTTTTTGTTGCTGTTGCCCACTTTAAAATTTTCTTCACTCTAAGGGTGGTGGAACACTGGAACAGGTTGCCCAGGGAGGTGGTTGAGGCCCCTTCCCTGGAGATATTCAAGGTGAAGCTTGACAAGCCCCTTGGCAACTTGGTCTAGTTGGGGGTGTCCCTGTGACTACGGGGAGGTCAGACTAGATGACCTTTGGAGGTCCCTTTGGCCTGGATGATTCTATGATTCTATCATCAATGGGTTGAATTTTGTAGCATAAGTTAGAGGTTTCAAATTTTCCATAAATCACACATTCTTTAGGGAAATAGGTGCTCAGGACTGAGAATTCCTTGATAGTCTAGAAATCATCTTGATCAGTGGGACAGGTCTTTTTTAGCTATGAACTGGAGCTATGTTTTCTATTTGATTGGAAGTATTTGTTTTCCCAAAAACAAAAAAAAAAAAAAAAAAGAAACCACCAAAGATTTTAAATGTACTTCTACTTCTTTTCAAAGCATGCTATAAAGCCACTTCATATATTGCTCTGAAATTTCATTTTTTTGAAAATGTTTTTCGTTTACTAAAAAAAGTAGTTGCATACATAGCATCTGATTTATCTTGTATGCCTACAGATATCAAGCAGAACAGGTCTATGTCTTGAAAAAGGGTATCTGATGTTTTTATGAAAGATGTAGCCTGTCTTTTGAAGATAGTTTTGAAGGAACATACCATTGTTGAACAAAATAAAATAACTATTTTGGCATGCATTCAGACATGAAAGATTTTGTGGTAGTCTTAAAACATGGCTTCAGAGCAAGACACTTTATGATCTTAACCTAGCAGACCCAGAATAGACTGTCAGAGGACTGCCTTAGAGTTGTAGTGTCAGAATGAGGTTGTGAATAGCCTTCTACACTGCGGCACAGTATGATATGTTAATTGCAGCAGTGCAACTGACAGTTTAGAGCCTAGGGTAGAAGACATCTAGTGGCTTAGAGAGAAAGGTCCTAGTCATAAAATACAGCAAGGGTGTAATATGCTCTTTTACTTGAATAGACCTTAGTTGGATTTATCATAGAATCATAGAATGGTTAGAGTTGGAAAGGACCTTGAAGATTATCAAGTTCCAAACCCCCTGTCATGGGCAGGGACACCTTCCACTAGTCCAGGGTGCTCAAGGGCCCATCCAGCCTGGCCTTGAATGCTTCCAGGGATGGGGCATCCACGACTTTTCTGGGCAGCCTGGTCCAGTGCCTCACCACCCTTGCAGTAAGCATATTGAAATATTTTCTGTGCTCAAACATTCAATCACAATCAAGTGGTGTTCCACATCATTCCCCAATCGTATCATGCAGCAATAGCTGTTTACATAGGACTTTTTGTCCATTCATTTAGAGCAGGGTGTAGAACAAAAGAATCCTTTTAGTTCTTTTAGGGGTCTTTTGGTTTGGTTTTCTTTTCTTATGAGGGGGATAGGTTGTTTAGACTGGCTATTTTAAATATCAGCTGGATAGACTTGTGTGTGATGGACATTTTTTCATTTTTCCCTTCTTGTTGTTTACATTATCTAACATCAGCTTGATCAACTTTCAAAAGGAGGGTAACACCTGCTCTGTGCCTTCAGGATCTCAGAAATCACAGTGGATATCTACTAGGCTCTTGAAAATAAGCAGCATGGGTGAAGGGGCTCAGAGCTTAAGCAGGAATAGATGCACGCTCTGAGCTATTTTTACAGCTCTCTGACACCAGCCACGCCATGTAAATGTCTGAGTCTACTGATGAAAATAGAGGAATGGATCTATACTTTTGCATGGTCAGGGCCTAACCTATGCTACACCTTAATATATCTTTTTCAAGCAGTCCACAATTATTTTCTTCACCTTTATCTTTGGCTGCTTTTACGGTATGCAACTAGTCTTCTAAGCCATATGACACTGCTGCTGTTCCCTGACAGGATTAGAACCTTTGTAAAGAAGACAAACAATGTCAAGGAGATTTCTAGATAGTTACATGAACACTTTCCCTCCTGCAATCTTATAAATAGCAGATATTGGCAGCATTTTTATAGAGCTTTAATTCTGATATACAATCTGAAGTACTAACTAGGATAGATCATAGAAATATTTTCCAAAAAAAGGTTAGAAGGTTCAAATTAATATTATTTACAGTTATCTAAGCAAATAAATTCTTGGTTTTAATAATAAACATTTGGTTTAACACAAAATAGAAGTTCTAAAAAAATCTGAATGTACAAGTTCTGTTTTATCTGCAGGCCACAACTGAAAATACAGGGTTAAAAAAGATTAATTTCTTAAATTTGGTCAGTTTCATCTCTCATATCTAATATCAGCATCTTGTAAGTAAGCATCTTCCCAAAAAGAACACTAAATGATATTTTAGATAATCTAGTATAGAGCTAGTTAATTTAACGTATCTATTGTTTTTTTCATTAAGGTGTTCAGTAAATTGAAATTGTTTCTCTTCTCTTTAAAATATTGTATGTTTTTTGCACTGTATACAATTGAATGTGCCTTTAAAGACTGAGACAACCTTTTAAAAGTCAGATAAATATAAACTCAGAATTCAACTTAGCAATTAGTAATATATATCCCATCTATTCAGAATTATTTTTTCTCTGACAAGTACTGTTATTCTAGAGGTTTACTTTATTTTACTTTATTTTACTTTTTATTTCTTTGGGGTTTTTGTTAAAGTAGAAGTTTGTTCTCTGGCCTTCACTCTTGACTCCATCACTATGATCCATCAATCTGTGATGCAGTGCCCTCATGTAAATCATCCCTATCATGCTAGAGAATTCTCTTTCCCTTTTTGACATTTTTATATTTATGGCTGACATGTTCACTATCATGCTTAACCCTACTGTTCTATGCTGCAAAATGCTGCCATTTTACACACAGCTTTTCTAAGCCTCCTTCCAATAATATGATAGTTAAGTTGAGCATCAGGGAAGGATTCCCTTTTTTGCATGTCTGTAGGTTCCCCCATTCTCTTAACCAAAACTTTAGGTAAAGTTTCTGTATTGAGCTGAAATATGAGATTTAAGGAGTAAGAGATTTGCATTTTGTAGTGTTGATGTTTATGTCTAGTAAAACAGACAATGAAGCTGTTGTTATTTTCAGGCTGTACTAAAAGTAGAATTAATCCTTCTAGTCAAAAGATGAAAGGTTGCTAAGTAGAACTACAGGGAATAAATAAAGTTCTGCAGTCAAGAGATGAAAATACAGTTGTGCAAAAGGAAGTGAGAGTCCTTTTGCTCCACTCTTGCCCCAAGAAAACACGTTGTGCAGGTGTATATTTAGAATTAAGGACGGATGTCAAATGGTGGGTCCCTCAGGCTGCCTAACAGCCAGCAAACTGCTACAGAAGGGGTAACAGCTGCTTCCAGTAAAATTGCAATGAAGATGGAAGTGGATTAAACCCAAATTTGCTGCCCAGATCTCAAAGGAACAGCTATGGAAAAAAAGGCATTCTGTGCCTGAGGAAAAGGCTTAATACCATCAAATGAGAGAGCACCAGTAATGTATCAAAGACAAAATACAAGATAGTTAAGATACACTTGGAGGTTGGAACTGCACAAACTTCTCACGCTTGATGCAGGAGGCCATTCTGAAAAGTGTCAGCAGAGAGTTAGCTGCCTGGAAATGTGGGTACGTCAACAAAAATGTCAGCATACCATAGCTAGAACATTGCAATAAACACAGAAAATCACACAACACTAGTATCAGTCTGCTGGGCAAACTAACTAGCTACATTTAATTGCATATTTAAAACATATAAAGAAATAGAGGCTCTTTAAAGGCGTAAAGATTATTCATGATTGGGTTGAGTGAAAACCTGTTCTTTGCACCAACGTCAAGAAAACACAGCAGAGACTCTTTTTCAGTACGCTTTGCCAGAGTAACCCAGCTAAGGATGACATTAGCCCCATTCACCAATCATGCTATTGTATATGTTTTCTTTTTACTGTTCATACAGAACCTTGTACTGGAGACAAAGTTCTAAGAAGCTGGAAGAAGCACAAACATATGATCCCCAACCTTACTTCCACCTCCTTTTCCTTTTCCTTTTCCTTTTCCTTTTCCTCTTTTCTTTTTCTTTTTCTTTTTCTTTTTCTTTTTCTTTTTCTTTTTCTTTTTCTTTTTCTTTTTCTTTTTCTTTTTCTTTTTCTTTTTCTTTTTCTTTTTCTTTTTCTTTTTCTTTTTCTTTTTCTTTTTCTTTTTCTTTTTCTTTTTCTTTTTCTTTTTCTTTTTCTTTTTCTTTTTCTTATTTTTTTAAGCCATAAATTGTAGCTTTTACTGTTGTAGGAACTAATGTTTTGGGGGGATATAGTTTTGGTTACATACTGTTTATGAAGCATATCTGGAAACATCAATATACATAGCCTTGTTTATGGGAAGAAATCAATTTGCTGGAGATACAAAATAGAAAATTCATAGTATTTAACTATCTTAAAGTCTAACCATGCCTGTGCATCATTTTTTTCTGTTCTTCTCCATTGACTTTAAATCAGGTTCCTTATAGTGAGATTTGCTAGACAAATTTGATGCCAAGAAGATAGCAAATAGATGGAAAAGGACCAGGAGAGCAAGGGCAAATACCTAAGCTTGATCCACAAATTTTTGTACCTAGTTTTTTCAACATCAAATGTGAGAAAGCCATAGCCCAGCTTAAATCATTCTGCTATGGGGAAAACCCTTACACAAATGCAGCTTTTTCTAGCAAAAAAGGGATCTGCCACCTTATAGCATATTTTGCAAGGAGGTAGCAAAACTACTGAGGGAGAAATTCCTTATTCTAGTGTACACAATGTCTGTGCTCTGAGGCACTGCTGGCATAGTTATGCCAATATAACCCTAGAGAAAAAGGTGGCAGCTTCTCACGTTAGTCTGTATTTATAGCTCTGGGTTAGAGAGAGATTGAAAAGGCCATTAACACTTGTGTGTAAAATGTACTGTTATGTGCAATTTCCACTTCTAAAATGATAAGAAGCACTTACTGTGAGGACTTAGTTTGGTGGAGCTCATGAATGCAATTCATGTAAGACTTTCCACTCTGATATTGTATTTCTAGTTATTAAAACACAGAGAAGTTAATACTCAAACAGTATTTATTTCTTGTAAGATTTGTGTTTAGGATAAAGCTGAGGATTGTCACCTACTTACTTTAGCAATTTTCTGACCTTGGGTAAACAGAAGCACAAATTGCCATTAGTGATTTCAGATTTCATTATCAGATATAAGATATAAGAGTTACTTTATGCTGTATTTTTCAAAACAATGAGATTTTTCTTCCAAACTGTAATCTTCCTTATGCAGGAGAAGGAAAAAGTGAAAGGATTTTAATGTAGCAGGTTTTTACCTCGTGTTAGTACAGAGTTAGTAGATAGATAGCCCTGATAGTAGCTTGCAAGTTGTGAAAACATTGAAAAATTTGTAAAAGGAGCAAAAAAATATTGTAAAGTTGAAATTGTATTGGAACTTTAAAGTGAAACTAAAGTTTTTAGAGACTCAGATGATCATGTTACAATTAGTTTTCTTTTCTTCCTGAGACAAGTGCAAAAGTCTGAAAATAAGGTGTTGAAAAACTCTTATATTTTTAACATATTCTAAACCAAGAAATATTGAAATTACAATGTTTTGAAAAATGCAGAGCCAGATTAAAGAGTCTCAGATAAACTTTGAAAAAGAATGAAAAGCTTTAGATGTTGCTTCAAACTACCAGTGCCAAAGTTTTTGATAAGGAAAAGCAATGTGACTTTGAATTCTGTCAGGACTTATGTGACTTCAGGGATTCAGATCAATGCTATATGATTTCTTTTCTGTATTATCTGGGTCCTTAGAGCTTTTTTCGTTCTTCAGCACGGTGATCCATTTTGCAGTGTTTAGATATTTACTATGCAGAAGTGAAAATAACCAAAAAAAGAACTGCTAAGGAGCATCTTGATTTAGGAAGTGGGAGATTCAGACTTGGTAATTTCCTCATAAGTATTCTAACCACTTGGTGATTGATTATTATAGGCCATGCTTATTCCGTCTTTTTGCTACCTCTTTAAAACAATCAAGTATTCATCATTGTTTATTTATTTCAGTTTTTCCATTCCAGGTGGCTTTTGTGGTCATTGAAATATAAAGTCAGATACTCTGGTTTACTAGCTATCAGTAAGGACTGAGAAAGAAACAGTCTAAAACCAAGTAGTTATATCCTAGTCCCAAAGAACATACATGATTTTGATATATGTCCCTGAAGTATCTTCATGGGGAATTTTGACTGATATGGAACTGGTTTCTTCTGATGAGGGGGAAAAAAAAGTCTTTTCAGAAATAAAACTCCAAACAGATCTCTACTTGGACCTTCTCAGTTCTGACCTAGTTGACCCCAGTCCTGCATTTCTAACTTTGCACTGAAATTTGCAAGCACTTTTTATGCTCTGGAGCAGATATGAATCATGTTTCTTTTCACTTTTCTTGAAAGTCCCACAGGAGCATTCATACAGGATTGATCTTGTCTTTTCAGTTTACTCACTCTTTACAGAAGGAAAGAATAAAATAAAAGCTCTGTTCTTACACATTCCTGCTACATACTGTCTTCTCAAAAAGGGCAAATTGTACGTTTAGACTACTCATGATTTTACAAGATCAAGGCTAAGTTGATTTTTTGAGTCATTCTGATTAGACTATATTGTGCTAAACGGTTTTGTTTAACTGTGTAATTAAATACAGTATAAACTGTCTGTTGGTAGCAGCTTGCAAATACCAACATCCCCCCCAAACCAAGTAAGTAATAAAATATGCAAGTAGAAATTCAGGAGCAATAATTTCAAATACAAAAGCTTTAACATTCTTTCATCCCAAATCTCATCAAATACACATTAAAATTCAGGGTTTACAGATGAAATAGCACAGTAACTTTCAAAACAGCAGCCTATATCATAGTAAAGAACAGAAGAGAAGTTTTTGGAAAACCTTGCAATTTATGCAATATGTACAGTCAGATATGTAAAGGGTAACTTTCTCACAATGGATCTGATAGATAACATTACAGAAAGCAGGCTGATGCACTTTATTCTGGTATGTCAAGCCTTTTTTTTTTTTTTGTATTTATGTAGGAGACCAAACACTTTTATATGTAAAGTTCAGCTCCAAAGCTCACACCTTCATAGATTTTACATACTGTAAGAACAATGCAATGAACTAGTCTGACCTTCTGATACCATTCAGCCTCAGGAGTTATATCTCCTAATTCCTGCACAAATAACCTATGGTATTAGAACATGAGCTTGAGAGAGACATCTGTCCTTGGTTTTAAAGTTCAGGTTCTATTTGGTATTTATTTATTAATTATTCTTTATCTCTGTATTACTGTAGTGCTCAAATAAGATTTGGTCAACAACTACGAACATGGACTCTCTCATACTTGTCCCTGTATTTCTTTCCCAAGGAAACCATCCAGGTCAATTCTCCTTCCTAAGAAGACATCAGTCTTCAAAAACAAAATCTAAATCTTCCGTTCAGATGGAACTTTTCTAGTTATGCCAATGATTTCTAGCTAGATAGTGTGAAACCTAAGCCCCTTTGAAATGAATGTGAATGCTGCCATTGGCTTGATAGCTGAGGGTTGTGTTCCTGAAAGAAAACTATACAAGTTTACAAGGGAACATGATCTTTCTTTTACATCATTGATGTAGTTCTACTTCTTTCAAGATCATTAGTAAACTGAGATTTGGAAAAGCATGGGAGTATTGTTAAGGAGATCTAATCTTAAGGCTCACCCAGCTAGACTGGCCCATCTTCTTTTCAGATGTACACCTCAGAGAATGCATATAATACAATGCATATTCATTTTGGTTGTAAATAATTAAGGAAAGTGCTGTTATGATGAGCTTGAAAATCTTGCCTGCTCTTCTAAGACATTAATTAACTATGTATACCACTGCCAAAGATCTATGATGCTACTATTGCCATAAAGTCCCAACAGGGCTGTAATTCAGCAGTGAAGAGTTAATCTCTTAAGTATAGGAATAATCTCCTAGGTATATGCTTAAATGAATTCTTATCAATCACAGAATTAAAAGTGGTTTTATGTCTTATTGACTTTATAGCCTGTATCATTCAGTTTTGAATGGTAAAATAAATACAAAATAGAAAATAGTTTTAGGAATTCTAAATTTCTAATTTCTGCTTCCCAAACCAATTCAACATTACAAAGAATGAACAAAAACTGTAAGTTATAGTTCCTCTTGGAGCTCTTAAATATTCAATAGTATCTGGATATTTCATCATTAATTTTCACCATTTTCCAAATTATATTTGTTATCTTCTGTGACAGCAACATGAACACGGATGAGTATCTATCTCAACAGCCTGTTTATAGCTTCCCTCACCACTCCACAGCTACACTTGCCACACAGCTATCTTATTCCTCCAGGATATACATTTGTTTAGATTCAGACTGCCTGAAAGAGCACCTGTTATTTCTAAAGTCGCTTCTTCCTTTTCCTTGAGGATCAACAGTTTGGGAGACTTCCAGCATGGCCACAGAAACTACTCTTCACAACCCTTTTTCTGGGTGCTCAGTGAGTTCACTTGACTCTGCGCACAAAAGCGTGTGCTTCGCTCAGGAGAAGGAACAGGTCAGTAAGGTGGAGGAAGGATGCTCAGTCCTACTGGTCAGTGGTACTGCAAGTTAATGTGTGGGAGATGCTTTTCTGTGGCACAGTAATTCTATGACTTTTCTTTACATTATTACCTTTTAGATAAGTCAAGCTGAATCACATTGAAGATCTGCAGTTGAGTGAAGAAGACATCCTTTTCCCACATTGTTTCACTTGAATGTATACAGAATGGCAGTTTATTTTCTTAGGAGTTAATTGGATGGGAGAGGTGCAGAAAAAAGACCTTAAATAATGTAGTGTAGTAAGGAAGTATGATTATTTTTCAGGATAGCCTAAAAAAGTAGGTAGTCTGCAACCTTATTGCTTATGTTGAAGTCCGCTGGAACCGGCTGTGTCTGGCACGGGGAAGCCCCGGGGCCTCACCACAGGGACTGCCGGGCAGCTCCAACTCATTGCAACCTAAAGAGCGTAGCATAGTCTTCGGTGCTTTTGGTTATCTTTCCTCCTGTAGACAGTAAAATATTGCTCCAGCTGTAGCTGTGGCTTTGCTGATGCATTCTTCTATCAATACGGGGAGTTTATGTACCAGCATTTTATAAGCCAAAACAGTTATTTCCCTAAGTTTAGTAGTGTGGAGAACAAAACAGGCTAAAGAAAAGAAAAGAAAGGGAAAAAAAAGATAAAAAACCCAAACCAAACATGTTTACTGTTTCTTTTATTGTTTCTGATAAGTGTTGCTCATCAGGATCATCTTTAACTTTAATGGTGTCTATAAAATTGTAGGTCGTCCTTTCTTCCTTAGCTTTTAACCTTTCCCTTCCATGATGGTCATGCTCTGGGAGACCTGTCTCAGACCAAGCTCGGGTAGATACTGTTCTATTAAAATGGGTTGGAGCTGGAAGTGAATTACTGTTTTTTCTATTGCTCATGACAAGGATTTCACTGTCAAACCTTGTCAGTATTTAGAAGATATTTCCGAGTCAGGGAGAAGAACAAGTCCAGTATTCATAATATGGATAGCTGGCTTTTTCTGAACAGAAAGTGCAGTTAGAATCTTCTCTTCTTTCCAGGAGACAGGCATCAAATTGAATGAAGAGGTCCTGAGCCCTGTTTTTGGTTTAAACATTGACACTGTTTGGAAAAGATTCTGTACTTCTGTTTTTTTGTCTCTCTTTTGCAGTATCCATTTATTTGGTGACTTTTTCTTACTCTGTATTGGAATAGCTCACAGAGATTTCAAACTGACTTCTAGCTTCTACTGTAATAATAAATAGAAAGAATAAATAAAATGTATATACAAACATACCATGTCAGATATCTAGACTAGCATTATATATTGGATACTACTTCAGAATGCAACTTCATGAGAGATTAAGTAAGCCTAAATGTCAGTGCACCCTTTGCTCTGGCACATTTGCTTATCTTGGCTCTCTGTTGTGTCAATTCACTTGCAATGTCAGCAGAAAACTAACCTAAAAAAAAAAAAAAGAAAAAGAAAGAATAATTTCCTGCAAGCTCAGTCAGTTGAACTGATTCATTGGAAGGCCAAATAAATGCGAGAGCTGCTGCAAAGGGAAAGGACGGAAGTGGGGAACTGTTGTAGATTATTTTAAATCAGTTTATGCTGCTCTAAAATTATTTCTGATTTGCCAAGAAAAGTAAACAATTTAGAATGCTTCATGGAAAATTAATGTCAGCCATGTTAACATATCTTTTGTCATTTTTAAAAAATGTATAAGTGTTTGATAAGTGATATTTTCTGAAACGAGGTGGTTGAGTATTTGCTAGATCTTTTAACATCAGCAATCTAGAAAAGTATAATTTTTGCATGTTTCTTCCTCACTTCTAGTTTCTGATCACAAATAGAGTTGGCTGAAACTTTTTTTCCTTCTATCTCGTAATGAAAGAAAAAAACAGAAAATTATTTCTTCTTATCACTTACTTTTGGTAGATACCTACTTCTGTGAACACAACAGCAGCAAAAAACTAAGAAAAAGGTGGATTCACTATTCAGTGGGGTGGTGAACCTAGTGACACAGGACACAGAAAAGGTCAAGGTACTCTATGCTTCATGGTTTTCTTGTTTTTAAAACTGATAATGTCTGCCCTTAGATGACACAGCTCCTTGAGACTGCTAGTAGAGTCTTTGGGAGTATCACAGAACCACAGTACTGAAAGATACAGTTAGGGAGCACCTGAACTATCTAGATGTACAGAAATCAATGGGATGCATCCAAGGGTACTGATGGAGCTGACCAATGTCACTGCAAGACCTTTACTATATTTGAGAGGTCATACCAACCAGGGAATTTTCTGGTAATTGGAAAAAGACAAAAAACACAATCATCTTCAAGAAAAAAAAGAAGGAAGAAGTAGGGAACTGCAGCCTCACCTTGGTCCTTGAGAATGTTATGAAGCAAATCTAATGGAAGCCATTTCCAGATTCATGAGTGACAAGACAGTGATTAGAAACAGCTACCAATAATATACCAAGGGCAAATAGTCTGTTGGCAAATAATGATGAGAGGCCAGTTCGGTGAACAAAGTGAGACTAGAGTTTCTTTTCCTTGACTTTATCAAGGCTTCTGATCCTATCTGCCTTGGTGTCATACTAGACAAATCGGTGACATATGGGCTGGATAAGAAGACTATAAAGTGAACAGAAATTTAGAAGGACCTCTGGTAGCTGGTCTTTTAATGATATTCTTTAGGGATTGATCCTGGTACCAAAACTGTAGAATTACTTTATTAATGACATAGTCTATGAAATTAAATGTACCCTCAGGAAGTTCATAGTAAATACTGAATTGTGGCTCAGGGTCAATATAGGGGAAGGCAGGACTACTAGTGGGATCTAGACAAGCTGGGAAAGATGAGCTGACAGGAACTTCATGGAACTGAACAATGGCAAATGTAATTTCATGCAGCTACTGTAGAATAATCCCATGCAACAGTACAAGGTGGGGATTGACCAATTGGAAAACAGCTTGGCAGAGGAGAACGGAAGGGACATGGTGAACAGTAAATTGGAGTCAGCAATGCTGACTACAGCATCCTGGACTGTGTTAGCAAAAGCATAGCAAGCAGGCTGGGGGAAGATGATCCTTCCTCTCTACTTAACATTTGTGCAATTGCATCTGGAGTATCATGACCCTGCTTTGAGCAGAGGTTTGTACTAGATGACCTTAAGCATTCTGTGATGCTAAAAACATAATTTCATACATATAATACCTAATTATGAAGACCAATGATATGCTACATTATCTTTTAGGGCTACTAGATGGCGTGTCATTTCTGGATGCTGAAAGATTTGGAGAAGTCAGTTCCTGATTAATGAGTACTACAATCCAGATAGTAAAAATCAGTGCAAAGTACAATGGTATTGTTGTTATTGATCATATCTTTCCAGTGTGAGTATTCATGTAGCAATAACCAGATTCTCCAAACCCTGTCCTAAGTGGCTACATTTAAAATACGGAATGGAATTTGTAAACACTGTTTACAAACTGGTTGTTTCCAATCCTGCTAAGCAATTGGAATGGACACTCAAGGACATCGCATACTCTTTCCCTCTTTACACTTGGTTGAGAGAGGAATTTTCCTCTGTCCTTCCATAAATAAGGACCCCTTGCCTATTCTTTATGTCCAGTGGCAGATTGTCAAGTAAATATCTATTATTAATTTACAGCATGCACTGCTGCAGTCTTGCAGAGAACTGTTACTCTGAAATACTGACTGCAAAATTAGGAGTCGAATTTTTCATGATAATGTACTAGAGAATTATAATTGATTCCTTTCTATGTAGCTTTTTGAGATATCACAAATCTCTTGCTAATCTAGTGACTTTTTGTGATTGAGAATGTGTTGTTTTACATATTCCACAGAACATGATTTTGTATAAAATGTTACATATCAAAGCATAAAGTGTAATTATTATTATTTTTCTTTAAATTAAAATGTCTCAGGGAAAGTTCTGCGTAGTTCCCACAATAGGAGCATGTGGCATAAAGATATAGTACTGAAAGGAACTGAATAGAACAGTGTAGTATACAGCACACATAAAAATTAAAAAACCCTCTCATTTTTGTTATTAAAAACTGAATCTACAGAGAATTATTAAAACATGGAGTCACAGCATAATGACATAAAAACTTCCATGCTGACTTTTCTGAGACAAGATGTATGTTACAATTGTGCTACATTAATAAAAGATTAGCTAAATATGCCAATTATCTCTTCAGTGTAAAATTTTCCCCACATTCAGTATAACTAGGAAGTTGGGAACTATTTTAACATTTTATTCCATTTTAATCAACTTTACACAAGGAAAACATTTTCATTAAAAAACCCCCAAGTTTGATTAAAAATAGCACCTTTCTCGTTTTAATTTCCACTATATTATTTTTTGCTTCAGATGTTATCAAAATAATTACTAAAAGTTCCGACCAAATTCTGTCATGAACAATTCCATTGTTTTCACTGGAACTGCTTATAAGGGGCTTGATTCAATGTCTACAGAAAGGATTTTTTTTTCTCCTGGTTTTATTAAGGGTGAGAATAATTTCATAATTATGTGTTTATGTTCATATATATAAAGTATTCAGTGAAAATAGAGTGGGTTGGGGATTTTTTCATCAAGAGAGTATATTCCAAATTGTCAGTTGTTGGTTTGGGTTCTTTTTTAATTTATTTATTTTAATGCTTTTACTTTTATGCAGTTAGCATAAAGGAACATCAGGAACAGTTCATATACCAAGCCTGATCTAATCTAGTTGGTATAAATTATTGATTTTAGTGAGGGAGGGCAGAAACAATCCCATTCTGATGAGAGTTTTCTTGATTTGAGGGCATATTTCTGGATCAAATCCCAGGGTAAGAATGTCGAATGGTTCTACAGAAGCTTAAAACTACAATCAGATCTCCTTGGAAGGTATTAAGTAAGAAGAAAGAAAAGAGTTTCTATTAAACATAATAATGCATTTCTATGTGCTTTTTTATTAGGAATGTGCTTCTGTCTTGTTAAATTAACAGAGGTTATCCCTGACGTAACCATCTCTATCTGCTATGATAAATATGCATTTGACATTTAAAAATGTAACTGTTTAAATTTCTATTATTTGTTGTTGAGCTCTTCATTGTAGTTTTAAAGCTAGGGAGTACCATTACAATTGTTAGACTCTTCAAAAATATAATAACTTTATTTCAATGTAACTGAAAGCCAAGCCTTTCAATGCATTGGGGGCAGCCGTTTCCTATTAACTTCTGCTTATCCACATTACGTGAATTGCATATACAGAACTGTACATAAGGGATTTCAATACCCTGTTTCAATTAATTTCTAATGATAAATGAGAATCAAACCCCTTTGTACAGCTTTGATAACCCAACAGAAATATTTAAGGAGTCCTGTAAGTGTTTAGGGAAGAACTCTATGTCAAGCATTTAAGTTGACATTAAGACAACTACTTATGCTTTTTGAGTTAAACATACAGCCACCTTTTTCATTATTTGCATCCAATTTGGGGTTTAATTCAAAGTCTCTGGGTTAAGTAGGAATCTTTCAAAAGCTTCAGTGGAAGTTAGTGGTCAACTGGAATTTTTTGTCTTAATGGATGATGTCATCACACTTTCTATTCCCTGGTCTCAGCCACACTCCATTTTGAGGAAAAAGGATAAAAGTGAGACAGCCCAGTATCATCCATTTTTTGCTTCTTTTCTGCCAGCCCCAACTCAACAAAGAGCATTTCTTGTATTCTTGAAGTTAAGTTGCATGCAACATTAACAGAAGAGGAAAAAAACTTAGAGTAAGAAGGATTTAATTTAAGGTCTGAGAGAAGTAGTATTGTTGCAGTAAAAAGATGTATGGAGATTTTTCCAAATGGTAGTTCTATAGCAAAAAGGATCTAATAATGGTATGGCTGCAGGCAGGGCCAGTGACAAGAGGACAGAGCGAGCTGTTAAAGGACAATGTGTCTCTAAACTATCTGGCATGTTTTTCCTGATTTTAGAAAATAGAATATTTTCTAGATATGTATACTTAATATGCTATAAAATGTTATTGTATTCAACTGATGACCTAGAAGGAAATAATTTTCTGTTCCCATGCAAAAAAAAGATGAAATTATCTTCCCCTATTTATTAAAAAATGTTTCTTTCTGTTTCATAAATAATGCTGAAACAAACTTACTATTAGAATTTCATATGCTAGTGCCTTTGCTCTCTTTTATTTCCTTATTTAAACTGATGATCTGAGGTTCTGTGCATGAATAGCCCTGAAATAAAAATTGAATGGTGCTTTAAAGAGAAAAAAGTTTTGCAGCACATTATTCTGTGGTGCCATATTATTAATATGCTTAGATATTTTAAATTGGATACTATATTTTTTGATTGGGATTCTCATATAAAACCAGCTCCCTGGCTTAGCTAGCTGCTTCCAAAAAGTTCTTAAGGTAGAATTTCTTTTTTCCAGATAAATACCTGCTCACTGTGATTTATACTGTCCAAACACATGCACATATAAGCACACAAACAGACACATGTGCCTTTCTGTAATGGGAGGGGTTTCTTCAAATCTGAGAAACAGCTGGAAATCTTCTGTAGGACTAAGGTAGGATTATAGTTCCATTTTAATGTTTATACTCACAGATAAAAGCTATTGCCCATGCAGCAGGGGAGATAAGATGGCTGACAGCACTAAGCTGCCTTCACTAAGCAATGCTGATGGCTGCCTTTTTGGCAGCCTGGGGCAGTATGCATGATTAAAGAGAGGAACTTAAGCTAAACCAGCCACTTTAAAAACAAATATGCTTTGGAATAATGTTAACTCTCCTTAGCACCTAGGATTTCACTGTATATATCTTAATAGTCTTAAGCAGCTCCCTTTGTAAGCAATTCACCCAGGAGTTAATGTGTCAAGTTTAATATGCATCAAGAAACACTCATTTGTAACTAAAAGGTTCATAATGCAGAGGAGCTTTTCATCTTGGACATGTAATCACCAGCCTTCAAGCAGAACACACCAGAATATACATCCTGTGCTTGAGCTCTAAGACTGCCACGAGAAAAGGCTGGCATGAATTTTCCTGCTGTTATTTCCCTTCTCAGCTTCCCAGATTCCAAAGAAATCTGGATATACTGGACAGATGCTGAAAATGTGCAGTAAATAAAAACCTATTCTCACTAGAAATTGTATATGTAAAATTTAAAATATATCATAGGTAGCTTAGTAGACAGAAAACAGCTGGTGAGCCAGAAATGCTTGTCCTTTGTCCTGTCTTTGCCTGTAGTAAGCCTGGTCCCACACTGAACTTATTAGGAATGTTTGCCTATTTAGGTCACCAAAAGATGAAGAACTGATCAGGGGTAATTGGGCACACTTTGACTTTAAAGTGAGTGAATTTTCATTAGCTGAATGTGTAAACTTTTTGATGCAAAAAGGAAATACAGTCCACATGTCCAGGTCAGAGCTTAAGTGTTAAATGTAGTATTTTAAGAAGGATTACATAAACATATTATCTTAATAAAGTATTCACTATTAAGCCATATGCATACCATAAAAACCCCATGTCCATGTATGGACTGTATGAATAAAAAATAAAATATGTCCTTTCTTTCTACTAGTTTAGACTTCAGGGTAGGACAGTTAATATCAAAATGTAATTTAAAAACAGAATTAGAAATAGATATTTTAGTAAATACAAGGTAATTATCACCTTTGTAGCAGTGAGACAAATTTTATGTAGCCCTTCTCATTAGTAAACACCAAAGCTCGGTTTGTGGATGAGAATGCAGTGAAGAAATTATCTACCCAAGCCATGTTGCAGAAGTAACCTATATTAGACCTTATATCAGCTTAAAACTGCATTCTCCTTGCAATACCTTGATATATTATATGCTTATATATCTTTCTAGATGGAGTTCAGCTTATAATGTAGTGTACACTTTATAGAACTGCAAGATTTTAAAGGGAAGTTTCAGGAGACACACTGTCAGACAGCCAACTGGGTAAGGAAGGCTGGAAAGCAAAGTTCTCGAAGTCCTAGAAGTAGAAATATTAATGACTCCTTCATTTATCTTCAAACTGCTTTGAAAATTACTTTAATTTAATGTTTGTTCAAATATGAGATAGCCTTGACACTTATTACAAAAGAAGAGAAACTCTGCATTTTACTTTTTTATCTTTAATTACACTAAAGAATAATGACATACTGTCTTTGGTAGCTGGTCTTCTCAAGAACATCTGTTCTGACCTTTCTTTCTTCTAGAAAGATCTATGATTTTTCAGTTCCATCTGGTTATCTAAATTTAAATGTTGTCATAAGAACACTATGTGAAATTTTTATATCTGATGTTCACAGTTATAAAACTCAGTCTTTGCAGAAGCAGCTTATTGTCTTTTTGCACACAAATTTATATCATAAATGGAATAACAGAGCTCCTTAATGATATTCCGAATGAATGTAATTGGTTAACAGACTCTCTCCTAACTCTTTCTTTGTATAATTTATTTACTTATTTATTTTACCCCAGAGAATGTATATTCATCAAAGACAAAGCTTTTTAAATGAATACATTGATGCAAATAAAGAATCAATTGGTCAAGGTGTAGATATTCGGTTTAGAAGGCAAAATAGTGGTTGGGGTCAGTTTGGAACAGTTTAGATCTTCAGGAATGTAGGCTTAAATCCTTAATCTGATTTGTTCACTTAAAGTAGAACAGCCAAAAGAACAGAGCAGAAGGCCCTCAGTCAATTTTTAAAGACTTAGAACACTATCCTTGCTTGGAGGAAGGTGGCAAAAGTCAGCTTTGAATAGTAACATTTTTGCAGTAATCAATTTTGTAGTGTTCCCTGTAATCTTAATCTCCGAAATATTTGTAATGCTTTTAGTTGTAGAATTTTTCTTTTTTGGAATGTTGTGGGTGATAGGAAAACAGATCTTTGCTTAGTTCTGATTCTATGGAATTATCAAAATAAGAAAATATAATCTTTCAGTTCTTGACAAAACCTGTGGAATTTCACTATTTATTGGTATGAAAACAACCCCAAGTAAATACACATAGGAATAAAGAGATTCTGTTCCAGGCAATGCAAAATCTAAAGGAATAATAGTGTTTCATTAACGTCAAGTGTTAGAATCAATCCACATATTATACTTGAAGAACAAAAGTATAGAATTTGTGTGCCTTTTCTAACTTCATGCATTAAATCTGTAACACAGCGAGGGACTATTTCTAGATTCTTAGTACGTTATTTTACCATTCTTGTGGCAGAGTTTGCTCAAGGATTCTGTGTTTGTTGTAGAATTCTGCCAGAGAGCTGAGAAAAAGAATAGAAATTATCTGTCAGAAAGCCTGACTCTATAGTTATGGCTAGAATCTTTTCTTGCCAACATTAATGCAGTACTACTGTTGACTGTGGTAAGGCAAGAATTTCATGCAAAATTTTAAATATATAATTTACATAGAAAGCTTGGAAAATGGTAAGATTCATCAGGTATGCAATTTATTCTAAATATGGAAAATATAATGTTAAAACTAAGGACTCGATCTAGCAGCTTCTGGACATATTCAAATACTATTTGTCTTTACTTACACTATTTCCTTTCAAAATTTCTATCAAATTTATTTTCAGAGACATATATAGGATATGTTGTTTATCTGGACACCCTGGAAAGTATCGGTTGTGTCAGTCTGAAAAGGCTCTTGAGTCCCCCACCAAGAAACTATGATCCTGAAAACTCTAATTCCAAGAAACACTATCACGAGAGAAAAAAGGTGACAGGCAATCCCTGACCAGGACAACATATCAGTATGCGATTGTGGGACCAAGTAAGCTATGGTCACCTCTGTTCTGAAGTTAAACAGTAGCTGCAGTGGCCAAAGCTGTACACAAGTGTGGAAATAAAAGTGAGTGCATGTGAATAAATTAGGCATCAGTAATATCTGAAAAGATAATGGAACTGATAGGAAAGTTAAAAAAAAAATATTGAAATGGGATAGGTCAGTGATTCTTTAATTTTAGGGGAGAAACAATTAAACAGCATTATTCAGAAAACTAAACCAAGACAATAGCATTTTTCTCTTTCTTTCTAGACCACCGACCACTGTTTGACAAGTGCTGACAGAAGGGGTCAGTAGAAGAGGGGCAAAAGAGGTAATTTCCTGTGCTGAAAAGTACACTACCAAAATATAAATAGATGTAACTAATAAACACACTAACAGAATTATTTAATTCTCAAGACATGATAACTAAGCAGTGTACCTTAAAGTAAGTGATGAGCTAGACATAGATATGCAGATGTGCTTAAGCAGTGTTTTTCTCACTGTCTACCTCCAGACAGGCACCCTGGAGCTGACAGGTCCCCATTTAGGCCTTCATGCTATGAATTTTGTGATACGGGTCTTGGCTCAGCTATGACACAAATAATGCTGGGGATCATCTCAGAGGGAATAATTTCATTCTCCTAAATACTGTGGGGATCCATGGGATACATGTAAAGATACATAAAGACGGTGTCCTTCATGACGAGTATGGCAAGACAGCTTAAGGATAAAAAATCGATAAGAACTTAACTTACTGACTAGCCTGAACAAGCTATGACCTTGTCTACTGGGCTTTAAAAGGCACTGTTTATATGACAAATTCCAAACTGCATGATATATTAATTTAAATAGAGATGGGAGAGGTCTAGGTTTCATCATCTCCTTTTCATTATATTGTCTTTCTTTCTTCTTTTCAACAGCAGTGAAGGCAATGATGAAAGGTGAAGTATCAAGATGTCCCTTGATCTCATTGGTCAGTAGAGCTGATATTTGATTAGTGTTAAGGAAGCAAAATGTTGGTGTTTGTATACATAAGAGTCAAAAGCAGACCAAGACAAAGTGACTGAAAACGGTTCAGCAGAAACAGAAAATATTTGTGAAAATCAGTATCCCACCTTTTTGGGAGGCAGAACTGTGTAATTCATATCATCTTTGTAATGCCAAACTTTTTGGAGCTCTTTTCTTATTTAATCCCGTGACAATGACTTGAGCCCAGAGAACAGTTAATTTTTGAGAAAATGTACCTTTTGAGGAAAGAATGTTCTAACATTGTAAATATTGCTGTTTTTTTCACAGTAAAAACTGGGGAAAGATAATCTAAATCAAAATAAGGTAGTTTCCTTTTTGTCGAAACAATGATTTCTTGACCAGTTTTAGAAGTGATTAGGAAAATCATGTCATTATCTTTCTAAGTGTAGAATTTAAATGCAAATGCTATAAAATGGCTTGTTTAACTACAACCTTTTAAAAAACCATTAAGAGGGAGAAGAGGGAGTAGATGTCAGGAAAGATGGGCATGTTCATTCAATCTTGTCTGAAGAGGCTTGTGGTTTTTTCCATAAAGGCCATATATAAAACTTCACAATGCATAATTAGCCTCGCTAGCTCTCTGTCGTGTATCCTTTCTTGCCTTCTTTTATATTACAAAAATATAGATTTTGTACAAAAGAACCGATATTTTATAATGCCACCTACAGCAAAACAGAAATTTAGAAAAGAAAAGGCAGGGCACTGTACAGCAAGTAGCCACTTGAGGCCAATAAATTATGACCATAACTATAGCCAGTATCATATCAGAACTCTTTTCACTTCTGATTATAAAGCATTAGCTTGTGACAGTGTTGACAACTGCCAGCCCCTATGGCTCCGGCTTATACCTTGTCTGTTTGTTACAAGCCATCCACAATGAATTCAGTATAGTGCAGTAAACAGTCGCACTCATCAGAAGCAGAAATGAACTCAAACATAAATCAACACAAAAGATTACCAATCAGACAGAGCAAGGTGATGAGAAAAATTGATATGAAGTCTTCTGCTAGTGCATCATGTAGCTTTTAAACATGTCCATAGAGGACTTCAGTGGAGAGAAGAACTTATGTCTTTTAGGTAGGAGATGAACCAAGAAGGGAGCACACATGTAGTGAACATCACTGATAAAATTCCAAATGTTGCTACTTTTGGTACTCAAGCCCACAAAGATGATAGTAACACCGACTTAAATGTATAACTGAGCTTTGTGATAGTTTCACTCCATGAAAGTATGTAACTTACATTACTTGTCCATTATGACAGACTTCCCTAATGGAGGGATATTTGAACAGCACATTTTAAATCATGCAAACATGTAATACATCATACAATGTAATCAGGCAATTCAGTACTGTCTCCAGCTTAATTCAGATTACAAAATATCACACTATTTTCTTCATGAAACCCATACCTTCTGGTTGAATTACTGCTCATCTTTCAGAAGGGCGTCCAGCTAAATAGTCTGCTAAGCTGTCACCAGGCATAACAGTTTTATATTGGAAGCATATTCAGAAGGTGCATTAGGTCCAAGTTTGTCTATAGGTAGGTATGTGGTTAGTTATTCTAAAATATCTTTCTGTAGTTGTACCCCCATGAGGTTAAAAGTGAAAGGTTTTCAAAGTGTGAGTGGGCAGTTCAAGTGTTTGCTTTGGTGAGCTGTTCTCAAAGCCTTGAGTGATTTTTTTCTGTCAATATGAAACACCTGCAAATGTTTGGTGTCACAGTCACGTGAATTAGTGTAATAAGGGCTGGATGACCTAAATTCAAATCTCTACTGCCCATCCTAACTGGAAGTTCAATCCTTGGTCAGCTGATGTGTGTTGCAGACATGAGGAGGAAGAAAAAAGCTTTCTTATCCACATTTCTCTCGAATTCAGGAAGGTTAAAAAAAGCCCATCCAAATGCTAACAGCTCTGAATTCTTTCTTTCTAACCAACTGTCACTACATTAGAATAAAATGTGTTAACAGTGTGAATTAGTATGTAAATGTATGTATGAGTATATATTTATGTATATATTAGTAACTATAACTGGAACTACTCCACCTGCAAATTTTCTAGAGTAATGACTGTGCTATGGCCTGCTGTTTGAGACATAAATGAACACCAAGCAATAGCTGATAAAGAATTTTCTTTCTAAGGCTCTTATTAAGGGTCATCAAGATACTGCCTTTGAGATGGCCTTCAGATTCATTCTTTGTACTAAACATACTCAGTGTTTTGTGTCTGCTGTATCAGCACACTGGCCAGAGAAACTCAGAACAAATGTGGCTTTTTATTTATTAAGGTCTACTTATGGCAAAAAGCGTTCAAAATTTCAACTTTATTTACAGTAGTTACATCTGTATTCTGTTACAAAAAAAAATAGGGTTTTATCACGCTTAAGTCTTCAGAAGCATGTAAGAAGACATGATGTGAAATACATACTCAAAGCCCAACCAATAATAACCCAGAAATGATGTCTGATGTAATAGTAGGTGCTTTTTAATGTGAGCGCTCAAAAGCCTAACAACACTGCATTCTCTGCAGTGTAAGAGCTTCCCTGCTGGATCAGACCAGCAACGATACCTGAACTGATGTCACCTTTAGCTGGTATTATTTCCTTCATTATTGTACTAGCATTGCAAGAGATAATAAATCTACTAAATGAGGGGAGAAAGAAAATATGTAAAGAAGATAAAACCCAGAAGAAATATAAAAGCTGTTTGTTGCTGCCTGGTTTTTTTTACCTGTTTCAAATAAAACAGAACCAACTTTCTGTTCAGTAATTTTACTTCTTAGCTAGGCCTCTTCTAACTCTCTGAAAGTAACAGCATATTGTGTAGAAAGCTATTCATTCTCAGAGTGATGAGATCAATGTTTCTAGTTTGTGCCAAGGAACAGTAGTGGAGAGGTTCTTGCTTATACTTATCGCTATAACAACCAAGGTCAGCTAATTTTGTTATTTGCCGCACTGGAGTGTTGGAAACTGAAAAGTGGTAGAGGGGTCAGGCCTGCAGAGAAGAGTGGGTAGGACAGATGACCCAAACACGACCAACAGGGGTGTTCCATCACATCTGCCACATGCTCAGTATAAAAGCTGATGGATCAAAGGGTCAGCAGCTTTTCTTCAATGACTGACATCCAAGCAGGACCCTATCTGTTTGTCTGCCCTTGATCCCAAACCATGTTTTCCTGACTCCAGAACTGGAATCCAATTCACATCCATCACTAAGTCCAGTCTGGTACTTCAGCAGTGGCTGCTGCTGATGTCACCCTGGGAGCTTGATACAATTTTGTATATATTGTATCTATTTCATTATTTTCTTTTTATTTTATTATTAATATTTCATTAAAGTGGTTTAGTTCCTTCTAAACTCATAAAACTCTTTATCTCTCCCTCCTCTTCTCCTTGGAGCAACAGGTGGGAGGAGAGCATCTGTCACCTATAATTGGCCAATTTGGCCTAAACCACAATTGCTAACCTTTGAAATTAAATTTAAAATTTATTCAATAGATGTTCACTTTTCAAACTGGGCTGGAGTATCAGGTGACCTAGTTTTTGTGGTATTTTTTTTCCAGAGTTCTCAGGCTATATTAAGTTTTCATTTAAGAAGAACAGTGTCATCAACAAAAACTGCAGCATTTGAAGTAAGATGCAAGGAAGTCTACCATACTTTTTGTGGTGCTTTATCTTTATTTGAGGTCATTTAGAGCTCTCTTTTATGGCTCAAATATCAATTACATAGTTATTTGGTTAATTTTGTCAGTTTGAGACAACTCATTAAATGGAATTGTTGTTTCAGTCATGTTTCTTTGAAGAAGAAAGAAATGAAAAGATGCTATTCTATAAATGTTCAGAGCAATTGATTTTAGTCATTCAGGGTTTGCGGATATATTTTTTATTTATTTATGTAAACATAGGGAATAAAAAACAAATTCATTCAGCAATCTAATTTTTTCTCAATTACCTCTGTTTCAGTTTCCCTCCAGTTACTGGTCTTTCCAGGGATAGTTTCTCTCTTTTTACTCAATTTCTGTGACAAAATGCTATAATATACTTAATTTCCTTGGACTCTTTCTCTGCCCTCTGAATTGTTTAAATTGCTACAAAACCTTTCTTGGCAGCAGTCACTAACAGCAGTTAAAATTTTATAACCTTTACAAATTGTGCCATGAAGGTAGCAATTGAGAAAAGTATTTTTAAATTTATCCTGTAAACTACATTGGGTTAATATCCGTCCAGAAGGAAATAATGGGAATCCTTATTTATTGTAATTAAAATCCATTAGAAAATTTGGATTTTCAAATCCATTTGTACATTACTATTTTGAGGTAAAAGAGAATTATTTCTAAAACATTTTTATTCATTAATTTTACTAACTGAATTCACCTCTTTGGGTTTGTTTTTTTAAATAGTTTTTGTTTTGTTTTTTGGTTGGTTTTTTAAACATCAGAACAAGAATTGTGATCAAGAGCTAATGCTTTTTTTCTGTAGAGGCAATTAACAGTTTTTTCTGTAGAGGCAATTAACAGTTTGACTATAGCAGTGGTATTAGGAACTGATAAATGACACAAACTTTTAAAATAGAAATCATCTCCTATAAAAGTATGTAAAAGTATTTTGACAATTACTTTTGTGTATTTTCAGTCATGCTAATTTATTTTGTATGTGTTCTTTTTAGAAACATGGGCAAGACACTGATGCGCACTGGTATTGATTTCTCTTGAATTTCAGTGATGCACACTGGTGTGATTTCTCTTGAAATCAGAATTGGGGGGAGGCTTGGATTGCTTTCCTTCACCATTGTACATTTCAGTCTTGACTTAAACTGACTGCAAGATCTAATGATATGGACAGCTTTGCAAATTTTGGAACTGCCATAAAGTCTATAGTAAATTTACACTAGAGGTATTCAGTCAGATCTGTCCAAGGAGACTGTGCTGTGTTTTATTCCGAAGACTTAGCTTGATGTATATACCACTACTACTACTACTACGATGATGATAACAACAGAAGTTCATCCTCTTAATGTGAAAAGAAATAAAGAAATCTAATATTGTAATTTAGTTTCATACTGTAGCTATTTCTTGATTTGGTAAGTTAAAAATACATTTAAAACTTGTAATTGCATTCAGGGTGATAAACTGTCTGTGCCTGTGGAAGAATGTGTGTAGTGTATATGAGGGGGAATATTTCTGGCACATCATGTGCTGTCTTCTATCATTGAACATACTGGCCTAAGTTCCCCAAAGCTGCTGCCTGATGAACTGCTATCAGAGTTTTGAAAGATTCTCAAAGAAGCTATTCAAAGAAGTTGGATTTCTGTTCTTTTTTCAAACACACAAAAAAATCCAACTCAGGTGACTACATTTGCACGATTAGACTTCACGTCTCATGCTAATTTGTTACATAATGTTGCTGTGCTTTCTCAGACAGTTTTCTTTCCATGTGTACCTTGGAGATGGGTAAAATACATCTAGTTGTATCTCACAAAATGCTATCAACAGTGTGAGAAGTACAAGTAGGTCCTGTATACTATGATACGCAGGAATCCAGACAGCAGTCTCTTTCCTCCAAGAACTTTGAATGTATCAAGTGGTTTAAACAAGTATAAACTAATGCTTCTT
Organism: Pedionomus torquatus; assembly: GCA_013398155.1. NCBI lineage: Eukaryota > Metazoa > Chordata > Aves > Charadriiformes > Pedionomidae > Pedionomus > Pedionomus torquatus. The sequence goes on from VZRU01001145.1 coordinate 211,198, forward strand.
TGTTGTTCATCCATCATGAGAAAATCTTCATTTCCACTACATTCACAAAATGCTTTTTTTGGTCTCCTATTATTGTCCTAGATAATGACAAACAGATATCATTTGCAAGGTGATGATCTTTGCATACCAGTAATAACCATACTTCATCTTTATCTCTGTATTAAAAGGTCTGGTTTCCAACCTTAGAAACAAAACTGAAAAGGTTAGTATGTTGCCCAGTGGCTTTTCATATTAAGCATGAAAGGCAAGACAATTTTCACTTCTGATAATCTAGTGCACCTGAATTACTTTAGTGTTAGGAAAAGCTTGCAATGTGGGCATGGTAACATGGAATCACTCATTTGCCCTCTTGTCCAGTGAGCTCCATCCTGCCACAAAACAAAAAAGAGAGATGAGGTTCATTGCCTTTATACCAGTAGCTGTGGGGTTTTTTAATCATTGAGATTTGGCCTACATTCCACCTGATGTGATTTGAAAATCTGGGGAGACTTCAGACATTTAAAAGAAATCCTTTTGGACATAACCCACTGACTTTTTTTCTAGGTGACTCCATTGAAGTGAGATAAAACAGCTATAAGTGGTGGTTTGTCTGTTTTCGTATTAGAAATTCAAAATGTGAATGAACACTTAGTTTTATTGAATTTTATTTTTTTCTATTTTCTTTTTTTTTTTTTTTTTCTA
>VZRU01001145.1:211951-248283 GCA_013398155.1 Pedionomus torquatus
GAACCTTTGTTTTTTTTAAATTTTTTTTTTTTTTTTTTCTTTTTTTTTTTTTTTTAATTTAGTCAGTCTAGAATATCACCCATTAAGTCACATATGAAATCAAATCCCACCAGCCTTCTATGGCCTGAAGCCAATGTGAGCTAAGTTAGTAGCAAAGATATTCAGGATTGTGTATATTTAAATATTACTACATTTCTAAATGTGATCAGATGTTCCAGACAAAAGCTTATGGGCGATCACGGGACAGCAGGTAGACAGCCACATAAATGCAGCATAATTGGCTGACTATAGATTTCAGTCCATAGCAAAATGTACAATAAGGTGACCTTTTAAATTAACCTACTTTAAAGACATAATCATTCTAAATAGACAGATAGAAAGACGCTTATTAGTAATAGGTAGGATGAAAATACAACCCATCAGTCAGGTTTGGCGATTACTAGATAGATAAAGGTCAATTACTAAATTGCCCATATAACAACTAAGGCTTCTTGCTTCAGCAGGAACAATTGCTTAATCAACAACACTCAGCTTCAAGAGTTAAAATCTGTTCTAGCAGAATGTGGCAGTCTCACGTCTTCAACAAAAGTTCAAACTGAAGGAGGAGACTACAGATAGTTTTCTGGTGTTCCTTAAACTTGTTTCAAAAATCATTTAAAATAACTCTCGAGTAAGATCAAACAGCTGAGAATTGTTGCACAAGTGAAAAACGTCAAAATAAAGTGCGGACTATACAATATATCTTGTAGGGTTTTTCCTCCCGTACCTCTGTACGTGGCAAATAAGGACTATTCATTTATTTTCATGTACACCATCACTGCCACTTGATTGGTGTTAGAATGTAACACTGTATAAAACATCATAAAGACACAATGCCAAGATCTAAGTAGAGATATTGAAAAGTAGTTCTTTAATTTCTCTTATGCCTTTGTATGACTCTGAAGGTTATAAGGCAATCTAATCCTAAAAGGCTTGGTAACATCTTAATTTATCAGATGAATTAATGAAATGAATAATTTTTTTCATCTCAAAAAGCCTCTTCTGATTTAATTCTTAACTGAAACGCAAATAACAGGATGTTAGAATACAGTTGCCTCCATGTAGTTGTACAAGAAAAGCCTTCCTTTCCATTGCGTTGGCTCTTTGGAAATCTTTGGTGTACTAAGCCTTGCCTTTCAAGCACTGAATTTTCATAAAATGTATTTCATTGTATAAGGAAGTAACCTTCTCAAACAGGAATTAATTTCATTTTGCCTCAAGCATAAAACATATTACTTCCTGTTATATTACATCTGCCAACTTCCACCAGAAAAAGAGGCAAAGATTCGGGCTAGCCACTCTGCTGTAGGAATGAAGTTTCTCCTTTTTATATTAATCTCAGTTTTTTAAATCACTGAGACAGAAGTTGACAGCATTAAGACAACAAAGAGACTGCTTGGTCTTCTACCCATAGGGAAGAAAAAAAAGGAAAAAAAAAAAAAGAAAAAAAGAAAAAAAAAGAAAAAAGAAAAAAGAAAAAGAAGAAAAGACAATTTGTCAGGCTTTACATGAAACATTGCTTTTTATTCATTGCTGGCCTCTAAACATGAAAGATCTTGTTGGTGTCCCCAATTAAATGTAGGAGATCAAAGAAGCATTGATATATAACCTGCTGTCTGTCTAGCAGTATTTCAAAAGAGAGATCAACTGAAAATTATAGAGAAATGTGCCACAAATTGGTAGAATGTAGCATTTTTTTGATTTTTTTTTTTACCAGAAACAAGATTGAAATTGCAGGTGATCTTTCCTGACTGTTTTCTGTTATCAGACAATTATGTAGGCATCAGATGGAGCATTAAATAACAAGAGGCAGAAACACCAAGAATGCAATTGTTCAGGTACTGTATGCAGTCCTGATTTCTGAAAACTTCACTTTTAAAAACAGTTAAAAACTTTAAATTTCAGATTACATTTTAGAGCAAAGAAGAAAATCAGTATGGAATACTTTGATTTTCCTTTCTTTTCCTGTTATATTTTCCCATTAACCTCATACTGTACGATTTTTCTAGTGCAAAAAGATGAGAAAAGAGATGGAGAAAGAAACATTGGAGATAATGTTGTGGAGATCCAATCCCTGGATCTGTTTAAGGCCAGGCTGGATGAGGCTTTGAGCAACCTGTTCTAGTGGGAGGTGTCCCTGCCTATGGCAGGGGGGTTGGAACTCGATGATCTTTAAGGTCACCTCCAAATTGTACCATTCTATGATTCTATAAAGGAGAATTGTGGAAGTGAGGATTGCTTTTTTGAACAACCCTGCCTCCCTGAATAAAAGTTGATTAAAACATGTATCTTTGCTAAAAGTGTGGTTTTCTCTTAAGAAAGTCTACTCACTGAAGGTGTTGTGATACCTACACGACCAATGTTCAAAGCATTATGACACGTTTCACCAGCCTAGAATTGAGTTTCTGCTTTGCTGGAAGACTGGATGTTACATTTAGGCCTTCAGTTTCACATATCTTCATAGCTTCACTGCTACTTCTTTTAGACTGTTGCTAAAATAAACTCAATACATAGCACTAATGCAAGATTTAGTTGTAACTTTGCCTTTGGGATGAACATATTACTCATACTTTGTATTCTTTACACTCATCAAATGGATGATGTGTGAGTTTGAAAGGCTCTTTGATGCCAGAGCTACTCTTCTATCCCCCTTGTGTAAGCTGCTTTGAGATTTCCAGATGAAAAGTGCTATAAAAGTTCTAAACAGTATTGCTGTTATTATTTATTATATATTAAGCTAGAGTAAACTGCACATTACTTTTTTATGTTTATGCTTGGAAAGGGTAATGTATAGATAACTCATATTTTAAAATGTAGATATTTGGAACATTTGCTCTGTGCCCTAGCATTTATTTCCATTTTTAAAGCCAAGGGACAGTTTTACATGGACAGAAACAAAACAAAGATGGCAAATTTGTTTCACTGTTGAGCATATTGAACCAGGGATGTTTCTTAGTTCACTTTCTTTCTTTAATACTTATCCATCTGTAATTGTCTGCTATTTTTTGCACTGCCCTTTTGCCAGTCACTAATTCTACACATCAGTGGGTTGTGAAAAAATTAATAGTTTCATATACTTTATTACACTAGGCTGTCTCTATAAACATTTCAAAATCTAAAATTACAAATAATTGCTTCTTATTAGCAATGGCCTATAAACTGTTTATTGGTTCACCAATACTGAATCTGTATGGTTCATCTGTTTATGGGACCAAAGGAAATAACCTACATACTAATAAAAGCACCCTGGACTATGAAAACGAAGATATATGCTAGCAAAAAAAAAAAAAAAAAAAAAAAAAAANTCATTTCACATCCATTGGATGCAAAAAAAAAAAAAAAAAAAGCAAAAATCAAACATGAAGAGCTAAACTGTCATTTCTTGCTTTTAAGCAGGACTCCTGAAGAATTAACTGAGAGTTTTAGCTTAAACATTGATGGCATAATGAAACCCATAGATACACAGCAATAGATTTCAGGCAGAGATGCTATTTGCTGTTTTCATCTTGTCTATCTTTATTTAGTTTTTTCTGACATGGCCAAATTTATCTCTGGTTTTAAATTCAATAACAAATCCTTCATGGATAATTGTAGAATATGTTAATGCCTTGTACAAAATGAGTCTTCGCATTCAATATGGCTTCTGGCCACAAAAATAATATTAATTGTAGTATTAATTGCTGCAGCGCTAGCAGACTGCTAGATTGCAATTATGTATAATTCAAAGGCTGAAATTTTCTAAAATAATATGTGATCTCGGGTTCCACAAATTAGCTGTAGTCACTGCCAAGCATGACACACATTATGTGTGGGTGTTGGACTCAAGTCCAATATTTCCGAGAAATAATGTGGTATAAGGTGTTTCTCATAAAGGACTGCAAAGCACTAGCCACATGCGAAAAACTAGCAGAAATTCTGGTTTCATGGGCTTAGCAGTCATACAGATACCATAAGAAAATCCATCCAAAACTATCAGTTAGAGCTATATCTAAAAGCAGAATTCCTTGAGTTAGTCTCCTAAATTCAGGTGTCTAAGTTATATGATTTTCAAAACTTCAGAGCCTCAAAATGCCTCCAAAAAGGTAAAAGAAATAGGCTCTTTTAGTTCACAGACTTCAGTTTTTCTTCCTTTGACAACTAAAAAAAACCTGTATTATGGGATCTTTGCTGATTGAAGGCAGAATTACTCAAGTGCAAATTTTAAATGCCTTATATAATAGGACTATGAAATTGTTCCACACATAAATTGTTTAAAACATCTGCAGTAAGTGCCTGAAATTATTTCATCTAGTACAATAACTTTTTAACTACTTTTTTAAATGTAGAAAAATATATGTAATTAAAGTACAATTACAGAAAAATGGAAGTGCCAGAGCAATTAAAATATATAAAATGTAGAAAATGTATAAATCTGTCCACAGCTCTGGTTTGTCTGCCTCTACACCTTTTGTCTACATAAATTTTTCTCACATATATATTTTAGGATCCTTAGCTGTCGAAAAGAATTTCCTGTACACCAGAATAATTTAATATCTTTCTCAAAATAGTAAAATTAACACCTTTTTTGAAATAAAAATTGTAAATTATTACTAGATCAGAATGTGGAAGCAGCAGTCCTGCTACCTGATGTTCAATTAAACCAAGAACAAACTCACTCAGCATCAGTACAAAGAAGAGGCATTCAAAATTCTGTCTCTATATGACTCAAAACATTTGAACCACTTACTTAAGAAAGAGGACAAATAGGACTAAAAAAAGGAGAAGCAGATAAATTAACGCAGTGCAGAGAAAAAATAAAACAGGTGTGTCCCTTCACCTTCTCCTGCAATACTAGATGTTCAGGGAAATTGAAATGCAACAACTTTATGACTGATAAAAGGGAGTACATTCTCATACAAGTAGCTTTGGGAACTCATTGCCTCAAGGTAATGCTGAGGCCAAGAGCTTATCAGGATCGAAAACAGGATTTAACATTTATACGGATAACAAGAATATACAAATGCATAATGGTAAGGATTAAGCATTTGACCCTGCACCAGTTGAATTGAATGGGTTTCCTGTGACTTCAGTGGTATGAGATCCAGACTAGAAAGGAGAGAATTTATAAAGGGATAGAAAACCCTCTTGCTTCAGAATAGAAGAAAGACTTTAACAATCAGAGATTAGGAAAATATTTTTCTGATAAGGAGTCCTATTGCAGTGACGGAAGTTTCTCCTGTCTCTCGTATTGGTTTGGAAATTAATTAATCTTGCTTACCTTTCTTTAGGGGTAAGCCTAAAAGCTCTGTAAATAAAAAGTAATAGTCACAAGTATAATGGAGCCCATCCAGTTAACATTTAAGTATAGCTAGGAATAGTAACCAATATCTGCAGGGTTTTCTGTTGTATTTAAGAGACTATTGTAGATCAACTCAAACCCGACTGAGAGTAATGAATTTCTCCAAGGAATTTTTTTGGTATCTTGCAGGCAACATACTGTGTACCACATATATTTCTATGGTTGCTATAGTAATTATTCTAATTTTTTAATTGAATAGCGGAATTAATACTTCATGTTCAGATGAAGCCTGCACAGATGACCAGAGCATATTTTAAATCTGCCCTCCAGCAGTTTCACCTGCACTTTCATTGAAGAGTCAACTAATATTGGTATGCCAATAATTAGATATGCCAATATGGTTTTAACTTCGGAAAACTTTATATTGTTCATGGTTTTATTTTCACTGTTTGATACTGTCATAGTGATATTTCCAAGTGTCTTCAAATCTAACTTATAAAAAGAAGAATTGTGACATCATCTTCTTAAATAAAAAAGCAACTGGGTGTTAATCTTTATGATATTTTCTTGGCAGTCTGAAGATATGGTGTTAAAGCACATGTATGTCCAAAAAATGCATGAACAAACAATTTCACAGCAGAAATGATTCCTTCTGGATTCATTTGAAAATAATTCTCTCACAATTACAACTCCAAGATAGTCAGAATTACATTAAGTACTGGATGAGAAAATACGTATTTCTGTATGGACTCAAAGTTATAAATGATTTTTTTGTTGATCAAATACATAATCGAATGTACTTACATTTTCTAACATTATTTCTTAATGAACACATCCTATACGTGCACACATATTTGAGTATCTACACTTTACATGTTAAATTGAAGTCAGCTACTGATAAACACAAAGGACTGTGGCTGGAATATTGAGAATAAAACAAGTAGTATAGAATGATGACTGTCCCTAAACTCTGAGATGTCAGTACTGCAGAAATATGAAATTTACCTAGGAATGTTGATGGCTGAATCATCAAGTGAATTTAAAAAAAAATCTGGAATTGGAAAAATATGGGTATGCTTGTATTAGATATCACATTCAGAAGGCATTGTTTGATATATAAAGATAAAATTTTGCTCATTGGAACCAGTTTCCTTGCTATCAAGGCAGAAGACTATTATTTTTCGAATTAATCACAATTACATGTAACAGTATAAGCTGTTTCTTCACAGAAAGGACTTAACAATTTTTCTCCAAGCTAGGAGAGTAATTGCTAGTGCTACTTTGAACTTTGTGACTGGAACCTTAGACTATGGAAGATTGCTTCTGGATACTCTTGTGGGAGAGTTGCTATTAAATGATTTAATCATTTTTAGTATTGTTACTGATGGTTGTGACCTCACACTCCTTGAAATTTTATTGAACTCTGAAAGATTCACATGAAAACTTCTGGAGAAAGTGACATAGTTTTTTGATTGTATTTAGGTAGACATAGTCATGCAGATTATTTGGAAGACACTTCAGATATTAAAGGTGGTAGTGGAAATTTTATCATTTCACACCATAAATTGAAATAAGCTACTCATATACCATGCAGAAATTCAGACACCTTTGTAATGTGGGCAATACCACACAAATAGGTCAGTGTGGCATGTGTAGAAGAAAGTACTTAAAATCATTGTCCTAACAAGCAAGTTATTCAGTTAAAGAAATTGTACATTTCACCTTCCTATTTTGTTGGTGAGATGAAGGGCAAGTGTAGTGGTGTAGTGGTGGACTGTAGAAGTAAAAGCAATAGTAGTTGCAGATTCCTTAGTCTTTTGTATTTTGTCTGGTATTATCTGTATGAGATGATAGACATATTTTTTCTCAAGGCAGCCTCTTCTTGCAATAGAAAGATTCACATATTTTCCCTTGAACTTTAGATGAGACCTTTATCGTAGATTAACCTAATTTCAGTTCCAGGCTCTCATTAAGATTCCAGACAATTGACTAAACTTTCAGACAAAATCTGTATCTTGCTTCATCTGGTTTTAAACAGATGTAAACCTCGATATTAGAAAATTTAAAATTTGTTTTTCTTTTCAGTACTTTTAACAAATCTGCTTGTTATCATAGTATTAGCTGTACGATGCTCTATTGTCATAAATATTATGAACTATTACATCATAAATATCATAGAAGAATGAGTCATATGAAAACTAACAATGAATGGATAGTTTATTGTCAGGTTCACTGTAGAACAATGACTACATAATTCTGGTTGGTTTGAAAAGGGGAAAAAAGTATATTTTAACTGATTTTTTTCAAAATGTCAGTCCTGGTGATTGCTTATACTGACAAGCCATCTAATCTGCTTTAGAAATCTTTATTCTTAGTAGTATCTTAGTGTTTATCAAGTGAAGTATGAGAAGCAAACATACCATTTAACCTTATTGTACATTTCTTACCTTTGAACCTTCTGCTTCTTTACTTAAGAGTTTGACTCATCTGTATCTTATTTTTCTGTATGACTTTCTTATGTGGTCCCCAGCTCTCCTATCAACTATTCTGGCAAGAAGAAACAGGTTAAGATTTTGGATACTGCTCAGCTTCTAGGTGGTTCCTGAAGTTTGTGTAATTTAAAGTAAGCGAGACTTTAGGCTGCCTTGGATTATATAGGAGGACATTTACAAGTCTTGGATACAAAAAGGTTAGAGAAGCAGACATATGACTTAAAGATTTCATTCTCTTACACCTTTTTTTTTGTATATGCTTAGCATAAATTGAGTGCATCTGAGGCTTAGGCTGACTATGAAAGTGCCCCATCAGATTTATATTCTCAATGTGACAAAGTAGAAGATCTCACAAGACCTTGGATTTGAGATTCTCTAGAACTATTACCTTATCTAATACAGTGGTTTATAGGCCACAAGGTGATATTGATCTTCACCAAAATTCCCCTGTCTATGGCAAAAGTTCATAAGTAAATATTTACAGACAAAATGATGAAATGGAGATTAAGGCCCCTGGAATTCAAGCCTTTTTTACTTGTTCTTTCTAGATAGAATTGATTTTATTTTTGTTTTTAAACCAACCATTACACACACACACCAAAAAAAAAAAAAAGTGCCTTTCATCTGCTTAGTCAAAAGGCAGAGTCTTTTCAGTGTTATGTTGTTTATGGGAGAATGCCAAAGGAAAGAAACCTAAAAAGCAAGCCAGAACCTTTGAAGGACTCTGTCATTTTCTCATAAATCTTGCTCTGAGTGCAAGTGCAAAACAGCACCAGAGAAACAGCAGAAGTTTATATTCTCCATGTAAACTAAGGATTTTGACCTGAGGCACTTCCCTGAGATCTGATCCTTGTGCCTCCTTCTTCCTAAAAGAATAATTTAACTGCGTGCTCGTGTGTGTTTGTTTGTCCAGTATGTCAAATGTTACATTAAACTAGTGGTCTACTTTCTGCAGCTGGGAAAACGTAAGGTCTCATTTGTAGTCAGGACCATTTATCTCACTATCGTGTTGAATTTGAGTATGCGAATGACAACAAATTTCTATAGAAATATATATATATATATTCATGGATATGGATATAGATGCACAACTATATACACATGGGTACTTTAACAATATTTGCTGTATTGTAAATTAATCTTTTTACGATATTATATACTATTCGCAAAAACAAACCAAAATGAGGTGTAATTTCTGTCTATTTGAAGACACCTTCAAAATTCCTTTTTTTCCCTTAAAAATATATTTACAACTTTCAGCCAGCTTTAGTCTTGACCAAAGTATCTGACAGTGTTTCTAGCTAAATTTGTTCTTGCTATAATATACTGGACTTACATCTACGCTGAAGGTAGGTGTCATGTATTGTTTATTTGATGTCTTGTAAATGGGACATTTGAAAATAGAAAATACACAGTTCAACAAACCAGCCATGCTTTTTTCCACTGAGAACTTTATCTTTGTCAGTGCAAACATAGATAGAAAATTTCAGAAGTAGAATACAAATATTTTTTTGCATTTGAGTTTCTGACTTCGTTCTCAAATTCTCAATTCAAATAAACATCTTCCAAGTTCTTCTGAGAAACTTTTTAATAGCCCAGTTCCAGACACTTCTTTACATTTGTTATTATTACCATTATTTGTTCCTTTGTTAGGAACATAAGGTAAATTTCTGAATCCTAGCACATTATTTAAATGAATTCATTTTTTTATAAAATGTTACATCATATTTGATGTCTTTCTGTTTTAATATTGTCTGTAGGATAGAAATCTTTCCCTCTTGCTGAAACTGAAAGCAAAGAATGTATTATTAACTGAGGGTAGAGATTTTAATAAGGCTTTCAACTCTTTATATACGTATTTGATACTATAATTCCTAATTTTAATTTGAAATTTCTTAATTATTTTGAATGTTAGCAACTGTAGAGGGCCTCATAGAAGGCAAAACTTAATACTATTGCCCATATAATAAAATTAGTAAATATTTTATGTTCTCTGATTTCCATATTTTCCCCTTATATATTAACTTAGATGCTCTACTTGTAGTGACTCATGAGTAAGACATTTGATGCTGCTTTTAACTATGGTGCTAAAAGAGTGTGTCTCTTTATTCTTAACTGCTAAGAGATACAGGGCTTAATCCAACATTCATGACATAGTCCCTCTGATTTCACTGGATTTTGGAGCATACCTCAAGTGAGCTGTACACTCCTGATTCACTCAGGAAATTAACCCCAAAACTCCATCACAAGACATGACCTCATCCTTATAATGAGGGTTGGACAATTTGTTTCAGTAATGGGTATAATGGCACAAGGCCAGGAAGGGCAGAGGAGAATCTTGTCTGTTATTTTTGTTAACCTAGGAATAATGTCAGCTTTGTTCAATGTACAAAGCATCATTTCGGAACTGTGCCTAAGTTGCTGAAGATGAACTGTGCTCTCTGCAATAGGCAGACAACTCTTACAGAGAACAGTGAGTGTAGTCTGTGCATGTCTGAATTTAAAAATTCTTCTAGACAATATTGTTTTGTATCTTTTTTTTTTTCCAGTGAACCCTCTCTCAAATTCTTTCCCTTTCAGCTGATTGAATGAGATGATTTTTTGATAGCACTTCAGTATCTCTACTTCAGTTTCTCAACTAAAGTTTTTCAGTTGTGAGCTCTTTCAGTTTGTGAGCACTTTGGGACAAGCACTGTTTTTTACTATTCATTCAGTGCTCAGGAGGATATTCATTCTTAGACCCATGATATTCTAAATGTTCACTAATAGGCAAAAATACTATATAGAAAATAAGGCTTGGGTAAGAATTGGGTACTTGCATCCAATTCACTTGTAAGCCTTCACTGCACTCTGTGATACCCAGCATAAAGAAGGCACAGACTTTTTTTCATTTTGGTTACAATTGCAGTTAATTTATACATTCCTAAAATCCTCTGTAGTCTTAGTTTTTGTAATGTCCTTCATACCTGGGAAAGTTAGCTTGGAAAACAAGGCACACAAATTAAATTATGTTGTTGAAATTAATTCACATCAGAAACAAAGGACCAAGAGAACTGAGAGACTTTTTGATACATGGTTGGTTTTTTTTTGTAGTCACAACTTGGTACACTGACCTAAGAGTCACTTAAGCATCTTTTGAGAAACTAGATATTAAGACTAATATTGACATTTTAAAGAAGTACTTAACAATGATCTTAATGATAAAGCAATTTTTTTTCTTTAATTACATAGAGTAAGTTGAGTGTTTTTAGTTATACAGCTCACATATGGATCTCAATGTTTCATCTACTCTTCAATGTGCATATTGCACATTCTTATATATATATATATACACTTGACAAAATCAAGCAGCATTTAAAAAGAAAAACAGTATACATTTATAGCATCAGAGATAAGACAACAAAAAAGGAAAGCAGAGAAGTGTTTAAAATAATTTGCAACATAGGGACAACAAACAAAATCAGCTCCTCTAATAACTTGATGTGACATTGAAAAGACTGAAAGGTAGCCACTTTCAAATGAATAGAAAGGAAATAAATTTATACACAGTTCATCATTAGCTTGAGGTAATTTGTTCCACAAATTATCTTTTAGGTCAGGGCTCGATAGAATTCAAAACAATGTAATATATTTATGAGCAAGAAGAATATCTATGCTTACAATAGAAAAGTCAATGTAAATTAAGTCTATAAAAACTAGGCTGTACTCCAGTCATTAGACATTTAGAATAAAGAAAAGCTTCCTCACAATCTTACACTGTGTTTTTCTTCCCTATAAGGTATTAGTTTTTGCCAGAAAAGCAGACGGTGTGACTTGACACCTGCTGGCCTGGACTAAGAATTATTACAGAAGAACCTGTCCTGAAGGAAAATGGTCATAGCTTCCCTGGTCTTACTAGAGATATTATAAATGGATGCATGGGTCTTTCATGTGTAAAATGAATACTTCATGTGTAAAAGTCCACACAAATGCCTCTCAGGCCTTCTTACATATATGTTGCTTCTGCTGGCTGATTCACTACAAGACCATAGAGAATATTCCATGATGAGGCTTTTATTTTCCTTGAAATTAACTCTTATTAATATTAACCTAGAATCTCTAAACTTATAACATGGAGAGAGAGAAGAGAAACAAATTCTTCACAGTTCAGAGAGGGTGTATGAGCTGCGTTCAGACTGTGTATCCCTTCTTATCAATAACATTGGTATCAGGTTTTACTTTTATTTGTTGTTTTTTTTCTTCTCATTTCTCTAGTCCACATAAGCTCAGGTCAGTCCAGACTGAAACTTTCAAAATGCTTAGCCAATTACTCAAGAGTAATTCTGCTGGTGTGTACACATGGCAACTGCTGGTATAAAATACTGTGTAAGTCAGCATGCCAAAAAGTAATTGGTGGCAGTATTCCAGAAAGAATTAGATTCACTGAATAGCTGTTAATAAGGTTTTTACTCAGGGGTGCTTCTTCTCTCTCATTCTCTGTGTTAGCAACCCTAACAACAGAATTCTCCCTCATGAGTTAGTGAAATAGACTAGATAAAACAATATAAATGGAACATATAAAGATTTCTATTAAGTGATACCAGGCTTAAAGACTTTCCCTGATGTCCTCATCCATTATACTAGAGCATTTCAGACACCCAAAGGATGCAGGGGTTCTGATGAATTTTGTATGAAATACATGTTTACACCTTTATGTACTTGCCCACACGAAGAAGGAAGCTGCTTTTCTCTCTGTTAACACAGTCTAGAGAAGGAATCTATGTACTGAGGAAGTAATCATATACAAAATAACAGTAGAGAATTACCAAAGACCCTATTCTCCAACTTCAGCATAGGCAAAGAAGCCAGTCATATTACAGGGAATAGCATGCAGTTTACATGAAAAGTATGGATTTTAGGAAACTTCACAGTGAAAATTGTCCATTGGCACATTGAAGATTGTTCATTATTCTCCCCACATCCTCATCTCAACATCATAACCACCTAATGACAGTCCTGAACCTTCTTTGCTTCAAACAAACAGAAAGAGATGAAAATCTCCTATTTAAATATCTTAATTTGTGAAAGCATTATTCTTTCCTGTCTCCAGAAGTCATGAAGAACCTATTACATATGGTAGGACCAACAGGCTTGGTTCAGGTTGCTCTGATAAAATCTTTTACACTAACTATAGGTCCTTTGTAAACACTTTTTCCTCTAAAGCTTGAATCTATTCCCAGAGAAACTGTGCCAAAAGATATCTGTGAGGAACATGTCAGCAACTACTTAGAAGTAATCCTCACATCTTTCCTCCAGTAATTCATTTTGCAGTACCCTTTCCTGTCAAACCGGAGATGAAAAAATCGCCCCCTCTGAGTTGATGAGATTGATTTCTTTTACAGGCAGTGTTGTAACTAGTTTACGTAAAATGAAATGTGTGTCACAAAAAATAAACCACACAGTGTCAGTGAGTAAAGGAGTGAAGTGTTGCTTTATACTGATGGCAAGACCTTTGAGTAAGACAGAAGAATCACAAGCTTGTTTTCTAATCTGTTTTTTAACACATTCTTGGCTGTTTAGCTGTCAATGTAAATTGTATATTGTGCTATAACTAAATGGTTCAAATTATTAGGGCTTGTTCTAAGTTTATCTAAACATTTTACAAAATATAGTTAGTCTCTTAGATATAGCTACTCTTTATTTTATTCTAGAAGATTCTTTGCATTGTAACAAGAGTTACAAGGACTAAGAAATCTTTCTGGACTCTTGGGAGAAATGGAGAAAACTAAACAAAAGGTGTCAGCAAATTCACATCTGTATCATGTCAGAGCATGTAAGATTTCTGTATCCATGTAACTTTCTGGCAATATACAAATATTCCCACTTACATGCATCATCACTTATTTAATAATTTTCTCAAGAAATTATTCATTTATGGCTCAAATGCTAAGAAATATATCTAGCATGAATCACAGAGAAATATATTAGCCTCATTTCTTTTGGTGAATCATTCTGTTTAAAGCAGTGGTCGCGTCACTATTTCAGAAAAGTCAAAGGGTATTTTCGGTGTTCAGTGACTAGGGGTGTTAGTAGGTTCACTTTAGGTAGACAGTTTAGGAAAAAAGAGAAAGATCTTTTTGGAATGGTGGGGCAAGTGGAAAAAAATGAACAAAAAGTGTTAGCAAATTTATGTGTAGATACCCCTTTTTATGAAAGCACTGTTTTACTATAACTATTGTATAAAATCAAGACAACAGGAAAAATAATTGTGTACTAAGTTATTCTTGTTTGTAGCATTGGCTTTAGTTTGATTTTCATTTAAATGACCTCTGCTTATATCTTTGAGGAAAGAAATTTGAGGAAGAAACAGGATGCTTTAGATTTACTTGAATCACTTGAGTATCCTACTTGGCTGCAAAATGAGACTTCAGCTTCTCTCTTTTACTTGTACTACTACAGCTGTTCCACTTAGTATGATCATGTAGTGTATTGGGCTCTGTTATCTGGTGGCTAGGAACATGATGTAAATGAAACAAGGTGTGTTTACATGGCATTCTGCTCTGTATGCACTGAAAAAATATTTAAATAATAATAGCAACATGACCTTGAGAATGGATCTCACAAAGTACAGTCCTGATGACAACAATGTTGACTACTCAGGCTCGTCTTTCTTGCATTTTGACTGAAAATCCTGCATAAATATTTTTAAAAAGAATGTAAAGTTAAAATAAAATACTTCCTTTTGAGACTTTGACCAAAATTGCATGATTCTGAGAAAAATGTAGTTCCAGTATTATTTTTTTAGTAGAACACATTATTTTTGAAGTTGTTTTAGCAAGTTCAGTGAAATATTCCGCTTGTGTTAGTGGTCTTTAAAAAAATTTGGTGACATGGTAGAGGTATGCTTCATATTCTAATAGCAAATAAAAATGAGTTCTTAACAAATAAAAAGGTGTCAAAAGTTGCAGGACCTTCATGCATGCAAAGTTGCTCCATGGGTCTGGGTGTCCTACATCCTGCCATCTACTACTAAGAATCAAGCATATTTTTCTTAGAGAGTATATTAAAGAAACATTTAAGCCTTGAAGAAATGTGGTGACTTTTTCTATAGTCTAAATAATAGCAACCGGAGTGTGACACTACAAGTTGGCCTCAGTTTATGCTTCTGCCAGTGTTTCCTTGGAGACCTTCTGCAGGTCACTTCCTTGCCCTTCATCATCAGTGGTATTAATTTGATGTAGCTAATCCTTCGTTTCCTTTGCTTTTATTAGTTGTGTGAAAAACAAATGTTTCAGAAGTGCTGAAACAAACTTTCACCATATCTGTCACGTTTCGCTCATTTTGGCCAAACCTTGCTGAATAATTCAACTTCACACACAGGACTTCTTAAAGGCCTCCATTTTGACTAATGTATTCCTGGTGAATAAATAATAAAATGCATCATTCAGCTCCATTCTGATTTGCTCCTGTGCAAGAATCCAAAATTCAGTAATGGAAAAAGGAGCTATTCTGGGTGTTATCTCACAAAGAGAAATACTGAAAGTCTTATGGGAAAATTCTTGCAAGATTTAAAAAAAATATCTAGAAGGAAGCTGTCTGAGTATTGGTAGTAGGTCCAATGTTAACTAAATACTAGCATTTTTTCTTTGTTGCAAAAAAAGTGAACAGAGTCCTGAAGAAAGACTTCTTGATTGGCTTACCCACACTTGTATTTGCAAATCATTTTGCTTTACAAATTCTTTATATCCTATCTTTTGTTATTTGATATGCAAACATTCTATGTCTGGTACCCTCACCTAACTTTAGCAGCAGCTGAGGAGGTACACAATTGGTCTGAAGATAACCCAAGATCCTTCTCTGCTTCTTATAAAAGATGCTGATAATGAAGGATTATAACATTAAGTTTTCACGTCATCCTTTTCCTTACCATTTGTAAACTCTCTTCTTTGTCATACTCAAGTTATTCTGACTTTGTCTTTTCTTGGTCAGCCTTGAAAATGTTATTTGAGTTTGACCAATGGAAATGAAATACCAAATAGGAACTAATCTCTATTTTCATAACGTGTATCTTCCATTTCAAGGGAAAACTTTCTGAAAATAATTTACATGGTACAAATACCCTTTCAGATGAACTGCGTACATTGCGCACTACATCTTAAAGTTCTTATTTTCAATCTTAAGGTAAGGTAAAATGCAAGCAGGAGGCAGTCATTCCTATTTTAAACCTCACAGCCTAGTATTAAGAGAAATTTGAACTCCTGCTAACTCTTGGCCAAAAAGAAAATAATTATGAACTAGAATGAGCTGCTCGTTACTGCAAATCTTCCCATTCATACTGGCAGTTCCCTAAAAGTAAGTGTATGTAAACGGTGTCCATGATGAGTTTTCAGTCAGAAGCTGTCTATTTTTACCAAATTGTAAGGACCAGCAGATGGTGCTATTGTAGATGGTTATCTTGCTCTTTTTGGGGGGACCAAAACCAGCCATAGGCTCTTTAAAAAAGTGCGCATACATAATGTCAGCCATGGGATGGTACTTTTCAAAGACTATGTACATTCTTTCTATATAAGGATGTATCTCTGATGGTCTTTTTTTTTAAAGATACAGTACAGATTTCAGTCATACAAGTAACTTGGTATTACATAGTGAGGAAATTGTAATATTTGCCTTGCTGGAATGGAGGAAAAGTACTCAAGTAAGAAATAGCAATGTGCTCCTGCAAGGACATAGTACTCCAGTTCCATATGGCCTGAACAAAGAACTTGAAATTATTGTAATTGGAAGCATTTAGTGAGACAAAGTAAAAGGACATTTAGCTTCCAAGCATATAGTATAAGTCTTTTCTAGATAGGCAAAATAGCAAGGGCATTAGTGCTTTAAAACAATGAGAGTTTCTGAAAAATGCTATAATTTATCAAAGGTGCAAACCAATTTGTATTTTGGGGCAGAATTGGACAGTTATCTCCGGTAAACCGTGGGGAAGAAAAGGAAGAGAAAGTAGGCAGACTTAGATTTAAAAACATAATAAAAGTTACAATATAAAAAGATGAGGAGCCACACTTTTCACTATTAATACCTGGGCAAATGTAAGCCTTTCCCCTTTGAATTTTATTTTCTGAACCAGTTTTCTCATTGAACAGAGATCTGTCAGTGTCTCCATGATCAGTCTGATGGTACACAGGTACAGAACCTGTGGCAGAAAACTTTCAAGGAAAGAAGGTAAGTATAAACTGCCTTTCTTTCAAGGATGTTATATGAGCTTTTTATTTTCCACAGCCGAAAATGAAAAATGGAAAGGGGAAAAAAAGAAAAAAAAAAAGAAAAAAAGAAGAAAGAAAATTGTACTTCATCCTGTCCAAACTCTCAGAATATCCAGTCTCAGGCACCTCACTCAGCTTACTGTTCTGACTACCTCTGCACTTGACTTACTTTGTTAGAGAAAAATGCGTAACTGAAAACTAAACATCTCTAAAAATGGTGGACCAAGATAAAAAGGGAAAATAATATATTAATTATCAATATTCCAAGGAAGATTTTGAATCTAAACCAGACAATTTTCTCAATAAATTATAGTTTTAATTGAGAAAATTGTCTGAAATACATACATAAAAAATTAAGGACATATTTCCAATTTCCAATTCCTTTTAAAAAAACCTAAAAAATGCTGCCTGGTTTATCTTAGCTTTCAGTCTCTCTCCTTGAACTAGCAGAGAAAATTCTTCTTTAATAGTACTTTAAACAAACTGGTCAATTTTCTCCAAAAGCTAAATGAACCTGTCAATTCACTTTACACAGAGCACTAACAACTACTAAATAATGACAGCTTTGGCCCATGCAGACCTGGTCTAGACATGAGCTTTTCAAACCAGTGGAAAGATGCCTAATATACAGTCTCCAGTATTGTCTAATTCCCATATAGGTACCAGTTTCGATGTGAATTATATGAAACCTGAAAAGTGCTGCCATCTCCTGATTGGAGTAAGACAGTTCTCCATCACTGGTTTCTTCCTCTCCTCGCTGCTACTTAAGTGGTTACCACAAGCATTCTGAGCAGCCTTGGCTTGAGGCATGCAGCAAAAAATGAGTGGTGCAGCTGGCAACACACCCCGAGTTGCAACCTTTGCACTAGTGACTATAAAACACAGGTTCTTAATTAGCAACCTTTTTACTACTCAGTGATTGTGCCAAAAAAGGATAGAGGAATAAGAGGAAGATATGAAATGGCCATGCAACTTGAGAGAAGAAATAAATCAGTATCATGTATAAATATTTTAATTTTACTTGGGTTTGGTTTGGTTTGGTCTGATTTTATTTGTGTTATATGGTGGGTCTTTTTGTTCTGAAAGCCTTAATCTTCCTAGAAAAAAAAAAACCACTAGGAAAGGAAGCCAATTATCACACAGGGATTAAGCATATTAAAATTGCAACATGTAATAGTCAGGAGTAAGGGTAGTTCAGTGCAATGTAGGAAGCAAACAGTCTCTTCATTTTCAAAGGTTGTTGGCTAGTCATCTGTTCTTCCATCCCTTACTGACAGTCACTATAAAACTCAAAAGTAATTTTTTTACTTTAATTGTTAAAGTAATCAAGAATATTTGAGTGATGTAAAGACAGTGATATCTAACACAGATATACGATAGGTTATCATCACTCTGTAGAGAATAAATGTAGGGGCAAGAACAGAATGAAAAATTAGACTCTGCTTCTCTGGACCCTGATGAACCAACTTCACTTGAGAAAAATCTTGTGGAGCAGTGCTTTTAATCTTCTAACACAACAGTATCACATATAAAGACATTGTCAGAGGGAATATTAACACTATTGTCTCTAGACCAAGAAAACTTAAATTTGCAGGTTTCCCAAAGATTAAGACCTAGACTGTGGGCACTGTCCAAACCTGTATCTACACCAGCAAGTTTTGCCACCTTACACTTCCTACCTTATATATGTCTACATACTGCATAGTGCAAATCTGACTATTATGGACATGTTCTTCTTTGCTTTTCTTGATCCTGAGGTTTTGTGGGGTTTTAAGTCTGCAGTCCCTTACAGTTCTTCACAGTATATCTTCAGTGTGGCTCTTGTGTGGAAAGATCTTTCTTTGGGAAAGACCTTGTGGCATGAAGGCCATGAAGACCACAAAGGCCAATACGCTCAGTATTTCAGCATTCTTCAGTTTCTTTAGAGAGGTGCTTTGTCAGGGAGATGACAGTTCGACTTAGACAGAGGGATCTTCCGTAAGGGCACTTATTAAAGTCAGCTGCCAAGCTGTTAGACTAAGATATGCTTTAAAAAAATTACTAAGAGGTGTGCTATGAAAAAAATATTTTTATTACTTGTGCAGCCTGAATGATAAATATCAGTCACATACACAGTACTGTTGACAGTTCTTTGAGAGGATAACCTGGATAATATTTTAATACATAACACGCGTTGGTTTTTTTAACAGTTTCATAGCATGCAAAAAGGTAAGCAGAAGGTATGTAACTCAGTCATTCCAAGAAAAATGTATATGGAACAGGAAACCTATTAGTCTGCTGACAAAAATATCTGAAAAATATTTTAACAAACTGAAAGATCACTGAAATGTAACAAAGGGATTTATCTTTGTGCTAAAAAAAGTTCTGTTTATAAGTTAAAGATTATGAAAAAAAAACCCTGAACAATATTTTCCTGGAATTTAAGAAGAAATTTAAGAAATCAGTGTGAGGAGAGTGAAAATTGTTTATGAATACTTTAAAGTCCTCAAAGACTTGCAGTGCTTCATTTTATTCTCCACTTGTCCAGCATGCAATTAAAGACAAGTTCTATTATTTACTCTCCTAGAAAACATATATGGCAGCACAATGATTTGTTGCAACCTCATTGGAAGTGATAGAATTTTGGGCCAATTTATGCAATTATCTGCACCATTTTGCAGATGCCTGCTGTCACAGGGCACTGTCCTTCCTGCTTCTTTCAATCCCCTGCTCCTTCTGCTTCAGGTCTTCTGTTTCGTCTCCAATTTTGGATCCCCCAAGTTCCTCATTGTTCACTCACAGCTTTCTTTTTGTGTTCCCTGATCTGAGTCAGTCTTTGAATGCCTGTGAAAGGTTCTTGATATAGACACTGATCAAGAAAAGTAATTATTCTTTTAGGGGACAAAATAACAATGAAAGCCTTCTACAGCTGCAATTTTTATCCTGATAGTATTAGAAGAGCTTTTATGGTCTCTCTGCTACCTAACTGCATATAAATGATCTCCATGGATTTCACTGCATGTTGGCATTAAAAAAATATCTTGGGCCCAAGAACCGCATGCATTTTTTCCAAAAATCCTGAGAATATCTGCTAGACTGTCCAGGAAATTTTTCTGTAGACTACCAGGCTCCCTGATTGGACCTGCGGATGTTTCTGCTGCTTAGCAACACAAGCCAAAAAAGCAACTTCATTTCCCAGTCCTTGCCTCTATGCCAACTATGCTACCTTTAACTCTTTCTCAGCATGTTCTTGAATGGTTTATTTGGGACAAGAACACTGTATTTTAGTATAATATGGCTGTGTATTTCTTTTTAGAAGAAAAACAGAATTGGTCCATCAAAGCATGGTTATTCAAACCTTAATATGCTCTTGTGTTTTAGTTCATAGTGGTGAAACACAGTTTTGCTGGCAGGGACGCAGTTGGCTTATTACTGTTTATAGTACCAACATTCAGCGGTGACTCCAAAGTTGTCTCAAAACTTCCACTGGAACTGAATTGGGCCCTACAGGTGAAAGGCCTTTGTAAGCAAATGTTGAAAATCAGAGACATCCCTTCAGAGGTCTTGCATTGTGTACTGTTATTTTCTTTCTTTTCTTAATGGTTGTGAACTACTCTGGAATAGCATTCACTGAAAGCACCAGGCATTTAAAAAAAAGGACCACCACCACCAAACAACAAAACCAAAACCCAAACCAGCAATAAAACAACAAAATGTGAAACTACAGCAATTCTCACAAACTTGTTTATTGAATGTCAAACTGAGAGCAGTTATTGACCCAGGGGGATTACAGTTTATTCAGGGTGCCAAGTAATTATAGAAGTGACATTAGATCATCATTTACACTCACAGTATAGTCAAGCATGACAATGTCAGCTAAAATAAGGACAAAAGAGTAAGAGCCCACAGTTTATAATATTCTTCAGAAGCATTGCACAGGGTCTAAGAAATGAGGGTTGTGTGGTCTAGTAGCTGCTCGTTTCCATTGGAAATTACCACCTGCTGTTCTCAGAGGCAGTTAGCACTAATACAACAGCCCCTGAGCCAAACAATAAACTAACAGCAAATGTTGTTTCGGTTTTCTGTCTTTTCAGTGAGGTAACAAATAAAGGAAACCACAGAAGAGACCTCTTAAGCAGAAAGCTTTGGTACTCAGCAAATGTACTCCTTTATCAAGAAATGGTGTAATAGAGTTTGGCAAAACTTAGAGCATTTGCTTAAATTTGTATAAGTTGTTCATTTACAGGTCAGATATTGGTTCCCTTTGAGTGTTTTCCACACACTGCTTTCCAGATTAAATTCCAAGATATCATTCTAACATTATATTCCAACTCATCTGCTAGAAAGATGAGAACTCCTCAAACTGGAAATACTTATTGGTTTCTGGTATCAGTGTGATCTCATTGTTTTTTACAGATCTGTAAGCAAAACTGACTATCCAACCCAGAAATATTCAGTAAAAAATATCTTTCTAAAAATGTTCATGTTAGGACAAACAATGGGCCTTTTGACGTAACATACCAGCTTTGCAAACAGGAAGGCTGAAGGAAATTCTTGAAGGTCATTAGGAGACAATCGTCAATGTAGACTTCCACTAGATGAGACTTCTCTAGACAAGACTATTTTACAAAAATGTTGTTAAGAACCCATACTGATGGTTTAATGGACCCTAGTAGCTGAAAGATCAATGATCATAAGAGAGAGAAGCATAGGAACATGCACGTTAACCCTCTCACTGCAGCTTGGAGAGGAAAATCTCTATTTAACAATGTAACAGATTTTTTGACAAAAGGAAAATAACAAAGCTAATTAAATGATCAAAAATATAGCAGGAGAGAATTTGACATGGAAATAATTTTTCAGCTTCCTTTTTTTTTTTTCTTTACCTAAACTAAAAATATGTGAAATAGTTCAGCTTAGGGAAAGGGTACACCTAAGTAAGTAAACAGTACAAATTTCACTTCCCTACTCTTTCAAATTAACATTGTGTTAAACTTTCTGAAGCAAAGGCCTTTTTATATAGTTTCTCTGGAAAACAGAAAACTCTGATGTCCGGTTTTCTGTATGACAAGCTCTCCTTCTGTATTCTGTAGGCTGTGGAAGATAGGCACCAGCAGCAAAACAAAGACAAAACCGAAAAAAATTAAGGAAGGCATAAGAAGAAGCAGTGATTTGGTGAGAGTACCTTATTAGATATATATTTATTATGTTCATGCCAATTAACCATTTCTGTGGGCACAGAAGCAGCTAAATATCTACCTAAAATTTTCAACCTGTGAATTTCGCATTTACGTACTCATTTATATATGTATTCTGTGAACATACAAATGTACACCATCACACTCACATAACTGCTAAACAGTTACACACTGTGTATTTTACATGCCACATTCCAGCCATATGTTTCAGGACCTGTTTTAGAGGTTTTGTTTTGACCAAACTGTTATTGTCCAGATTTGAGTAAAAATGCTGAATAACAACCTATTGGAACTTCACAAGAAATATAATAAATATTTACCAGCCAACAGTTATTGCATCTATTTGAAATAGAAATTTCTCCTTTTTCTTTTGTAGTTTTTCTCTTTTTATATAACTAAAAATAACAAAAGCTGTAGTAAAGTTATTATATAAATGAGAAGTATTAACTGCTTGCTGTTTGCAGATGGATCAGCTCTTTCTGATAAGTTGCTACCTTTATTATAAATGTATATAAAAATGTGTAGAAAGTGGTCTTCTTAAGCCAATTAAACCTACAAATCAAAGGTCACAGTATTTTAGCTTGCTTCTGCGTGTATCCTTGGTCTGTAACAGGAACTGTGCTCAGTAATATCACAAGTCCAGCTGCAGTTATCTGCAATGGATTTTTCCAGCAGCTTGGGAAAGGTATAGAGCAGTGGAACACTTGTGGAAACTGGCATGTGAAAGAACCAAATATCTGCACCACAGTGATGGGAGGGAAAGAAACTATAGGGTACTTTTCTGATGGTTTGATGCAGCCAATGCTTCCCTAAACCTCTATATATCCCCAAGCAAAACAGAAGAAATAAGAAGATATGTTTATACATTTAAAAAGAAGGGAAGAAGGGAAGGGAAATGACAGAGCAAAGTAGAAGGAAGAAGGATTATGATGTGTGTGGAGTTGAAATCCTGTTCCTGTTTTCAAACTGATCATCACATACATGCATGCCTTCTAAATGCAAACATATTATGGGATAACAACAGCTATTAATGTCCAAACCAGCATCTGAGAATGCTAGGATCTTGTCTGGTCAGTATTTATGCATGAATCTACACTAACCACAGTCTATGTAGTATATCGTGTGTATTTCAGCCCAAAAACCTAATTTCTGTTGTTTATATATTTATATTTTTTCAGTGGTAAAATGTTTAAGACTCTAAAATATTACAAGAATATGTGTGAATTTTGTTTAGTCTGTGTTTTATGTAAAAGGAGGACATCAGGACTCTTCTTATACTTTAAACCAGCATTGTTTCTATGGTTCCAAATGTTGCTCATCAAATAAACTAGAGGAGTGAAAACATCTTATAATAAGACAATTTGGGAAACTTGGCAGTTGGTCAACATTAAAGCCTGGGTTCAATCCATCTTCAATGATCATCTGGTTTGTACATCTGACCTCAGGGACTAATCACTGTTATATGCAAAATTTATCATGACACACTGACAACAAATATAGTGTTGAAGCAAACTTTGAAGTGGCTGTTTCTAAGAATTCAGGTATTCAAGAATGAAAGCATTTTTACTCTAAGATATAGATTAAAACTCTCATAGTCATATTTGCCTAACTGCTATGAAAAGAAATACAGCATTTCTGCTCCAGTGTAACTGTGGAAAACAGGTTGGGAAGGAAAATATCTACATTACAGCATAATTCTGACACCTAATAGTTCATCTGCCTCACACAGAGCTACTGTAAGAGTGATCTGTGTGCAAAGCGGGTGGAAAAATACATGTTCACTTTAATTGACTTAATGATTTTACATCTCTATTTGCAACAGTAACTTAAGCTCATAGGAACAGTTGAGAATTGTACCTCTTGTGGGAATTAGTGTTACTTAGATGATATCCCCTCAATAACAAGTATCTTAAGTCTCTTTTTCTGACCAGTGCAGGCTAGGAAGTCCATTACTTTCAGCAAAGTTAAGGAAGACAAAAAATACCCCTCTAAGAATATTTTTTTTTTCTGTAAGAAGAAAAGTAATAAAATCACACTGTATAGGCTGACATTGTTTTCTGGTTGGAATAAAAGGAACAGAGTTATGTTCTGGAGCAGGATGATCCCTAAAATATTAATGTATGTCTAATTTCTGACATGCACGGCTAACATGAACAAATCACCATTTCTGCTAGGAATAGAGATAGTCTTTGCAACCAACATTGACATCTGAACGTCAATATTTTAATATGGGAGTTATTTTTTACAAATAGTCCTGTAGCAGCAAATACAGGTGAACTTCCGAGACTTTTTCTCTAAATTAAAAATTTCTATTAATTTCAAATTGAACGGACCTTAATAGTTAAGTATTTCTATAGAACTGAGTGAAGGAATTCATTCTTTTTCTTCTTACTGTTTCTCAACTACATTCCATGATCTGCTTAACAAGTCCAAACAAAAGATGTACATTTTTAAATTAATTTCATGGGAAGGGAAGTTTTTAGCCTATGATGTACAGGGTTCATAGATTCCTATGAAGACCAAGAAAAGCAACTAAGAAAGTAATTTTGTAGATGTAAGTTTTGATGCAATTGTGATGGATATCCTAAATTTCTAAAGAAGTCTACCTTTCTATTAGAAAATTGGTACTGCAAGAGTTGAATGCTGTTGGCTCAGGTTTTGTTACAGTGTCTGATCATAGCTTATTTCTTCATCAGCCTGTAGAACCACCTTATCTAAACTTTAGGAGTGCAAGAGATAAAATGTCCAATTGGTACCATACTTCCATTTAAAAGGACTAAGTGCTAGCAGAATGGTGTCACAAGTAGTAATAGTGTCATGACAGCTTGTGTATTATGCAATTATGGGTTTACGTGAATGTTCTTTTATGTCATATGTACTGTACCTGCCATATTTTATCTGATATACCACAGGTATAAAATTAGATGTGCATTTCCCAATAGTCTGGCATAAATATCATACCTACTGCTGAAGTTTGACAGGTAGATCAATTATCTAGTGTTAAAGGCAAGCTCTTTTGCAGAAATTCTTCTTTCTGATATGTTTACACAACTACACTGTAGTAGAAAAAGCTTTCTTTTTTTCCTCTCCAAAAATGCAAAAGTGTTAGACTGTTCTTGTGTTTTGTTTAGGGCTGAAGAGGTTCTTATTTTCTTTGCCTTCTCAGGGCTGACTGTGATCATACTTGCAGGTTAAAACTGCAGTTCAAAGGTTCTGTTTTGCTAGATTCCATGACTGAGATTGCCGCTACTAATTTAATTAAAACTCACTCATATATACTGTCATAACTATACAGGATTATCCAAAGCTCTCAAAGCTCCAAGGGCAGGCTGGAGAGCTGGCTGGAGAAGAACCTAATGAGGTTCAACAAGATACAAATCCTGCACCTGGGGAGGAAGAATGCCAGGCACCAATATAGGTTAGGGGTGAACCTGTTGAAAAGCACTTCTGAGGAGAAGAATCTGGAGGTACCGGTGGATAGTAAATAATCCATGAGCCAGCCTCTTGTCACCAAGAGGGCCAGTGGAATCCTGGGCTGCATAGGGAATAGTATGGCCAGTATGTTGAGGGCGGTCATACTCCCCCTCTGCTCTGCACTGGTGAGGCCGCATCTGGAATACTAGGAGAGTCCAGTGCAGGGCAACAAAGTTGATTAAGGGATTGGAGCATCTTCCTTATGAGAAAAGAGAGCTGTGAGTCTTTAGCCTGGAGAAGAGAAGGCTGCAGGGACACCTTATTAATGCTTACAAGTATCTGAAGGATGGGTTGAAGGAGGATGGAGCTGGACTCTTCTTATTGGTTCCAAGTGACAGGACAAGGGGCAATAGGCACAAGCTGGTACACAGGAAGTTCCATTCAAATATGAGGAAAAACTTCCTCACAGTGAGCGTGGCAGAGCCTGGAACAGGTTCCCAGGGAGGTTGTGGAGTCCCCTTCTCTGGAGACCTTCAAGCCCTGACTGAATGCAGTCCCGAGTAATGCACTCTAAGCAATCCTGCTTTAGCAGGGGAGTTAGACTAGATGATCTCAAGAGGTCCCTTCTGTCGTGGTTTCAGCCAAATTTACCAAAACCTCAAAACCTGATTGACANAAGGCAAACGAATAGGCAAGGTCCTCCTTGGACATTGGCCATTGAAGAAGGGAGTTGACCTGTTGATCCCTCAGCTTTTATAGGGGGCATGATACGGATGGGATGGAATACCCCTGTTGGTCAGTTTTGGGTCACCTGTCCTGTCTGCTCCTCCTTGCAGGTGGAACCCCTTTACATTTTTCCGTTTCCGACCCTCCAACAGAGCAAATGACGAAAATTGTTCTAGCAATAAGTATAAACAAGGGCCTCTCTGCATACTGTTCCTTGGGATAATCAGGTCTTATCACTGCAAGACAAAACAGTTCTGAACAATGTGCTGTTAATTACAGAGTTTAGTTAGTTAGAAGAGGCTTAGCTAAGAAAGTAAAGCTGTAAAACAGAAAATTGGTTCATTTTGCCTCAAACCAGGACACCTTCCAACTCTGAAGATTCCACAAATCTGTGATTCCATGACTGAATGGACTTTTTACACTCTAAAAATTATACTATGCAGTCTGTACAGTATATTGCATTGTCAAGATTCATGGAAAATTAAATATCTTTAAAAAGAAAAAAAAATGTCTCTTCCCAGCCTATCTTTAACCACACAAGAATGGAAAAAGACTGAGTCAAGCTATTTTGTTTTCATAAATGGTATTGATCATTACATTCTGATTTATCTTGTCTTCTGCAACATATAAACACACAGAAAAAAAAAGAAATGAAGTAATTTCAAATAACAATGTAAAATTTGTTCTGCAAATAAGACCCTATTTTATAAAGCTTATCTGAAGAACTGATCAGATTTTATTTTATATTAATCTGTAACTGCAGAATAGCGGACAGTGATATATCACAGATACTAAACAGCTCATTGGTGTTCTAAAATGTTGGCATTTGCCTCATTAAGCCTATCAGGTGTCTGAACAGGCTTGTAACATCTTCTTTCAAGTCTTTCTTTTTTTTTTTTTTATTCTGGAAATGTTGGTCTTAAAAATATTGGTATTATCAGACCTGTTAAATTGGTAGAAATGACCTAAAGATGCACATACCAATGTGAAATATTTTCAAGTGTTTTAGGGAGGATATTGTATAACCAAAATAAAAGTAATTTCATTGCATTCATATTTTTACATGTCCAGCATTCTGGCTGGAAACAGGCTGCACATAGGACTTCAGTGATGTCAGAAAATTTTCTTTATTTTTCACTTCTCTATCTAGTTAATCAAGAAAATCATGGGTTCAACAACCCTACAAGTTTTGTTGTGTATTACAGAAGATGAAATCCTAAATTCTGGAATTGTTTTCTCTGTCCTTTTTCTTTATTTACTTGTTTGTGTATTTGTTTAAAAGCTGATTGCTTTCAAAATTATTTTTAGTGATTTTTTGACTGAAGGGATAAAAAAAAAAACATTTGAGGAACTTTTTATAAGAAATACAAATAAACAAATCCTGGAAATTTCTTTCTTACACTCAAGAAAAGACGAACTTCATGGGTTTTGATACTGCCAGATGTTTGGGTTTTTTTCTCTTTTATTCGAAATAATTTCCTCCTCTATATTCCCAATTGTTTATTTAAGATCTATCATAACCACCAAATATTTGCTTTGACATATCCATATTCTCTCTTAATTATCTGCTTTTACTGTCTGCAGATAACTAATTCTATTTTTCTTGGGCTTTTGTAAAAGTACTTTTAGAAAAAAAGCTTTTAGAAATGGCATTTTGGTGCTAATGAGTTAACAAAGAGAAATATGTCTGGGGCTCTCAAAATACTGTGTTCAAGCAAACTAATACCACTGAAAAAATCCACCTTATAAGATAATTATTAAATGCACATTAATGGACAGCTAAATCGTTTTTTACTTTTCTTTTAGAGAAGTTTGTCTAGACGTGTAAGGGAAAAATCATAATAGCTAGCTCTGATTCTGTACACAAGGCAGGAGGAAAAGCTATTTCTCTACTTTGCATTATACAGACTGTTAACAGTGGGGAAATAATTTTTCATTTATAGTTGCATCCTATACATACAAAGCCACAACATGCAAGAGGAAGATTCTTGAATACATCTTGGCCTTCTGGAGCACAGTTCAGGAATGCCAATCACAGATAGTTTTTCAAAACAAAACAAACAAACCCCAAATTAATCTTTCTTTCTTGTCCTCAGTTCTGCCCTTTTCCCGCATCTCCCCACCTTCCTCCCAGAAAAAAAACCAACAAAGCAAAACAAAACAAAAAAAAAACCCAACGTTTAAAAATAGTGCTGGTTTTCTTTTTAAAAATTGCCTTACTTGCTGAACCCTCAGGGCTTTTCTCTTCTAATTCCTGGAATCTTATTGATGTTTTCTTCTTTTAAAACAGATGATCACGTAACTCAAGAAACTTCAGTTTAGGGGGAGTACAGGGTACTGTCCCCGTGTCAGTGGCGCAGGGAGTGAAAGTGAGAAAACAGCTCACCGTAGATAGATCCAAGGGACTCCCTTCTCTCCTCACCCTACTGCTCAATAGGTAACGAGCTCTGCTTACCACTCGTTGGCATGGAATAAGGCCTCAAACATTTGTCCTAGACTACTTCTAGGGGACTCCAAATTCTGGGGAATACAAGAATTACACTGGACTCAAAACATTAGATGTGATCTAAAACTCTGGGAAAAGAAAGAGCCACAGTGTCTTCCTAGCCCTGGTGTGCAGGCACCGCCCAGCCTCACAGCTACACGGTGGGAAGCAATGGGCAAATGTCTTCTTTGTGGGTAGATTTTACCAGACCTTCTTTTTTGTTCTCCAGTTGGGTAAGATCATATTACTATTGCATATCATAACATAATACCCCACCTATCTAATTATCTGATTTCCTTAGCAGAGAAATGAGTGCTTGATATGCTGGACATGTTTTGAGGGTTTTAACCAAAGAAATAATTAATAATAATCATAATAGCACAATAATAAGTTCCTAGTTTCTAAAGAACTTTTCACAATACTACATATAGACAGCTCTATAAAAATCTATATGCTTTTGGGCTTGAAAGCAACCCAGCAGCAAATAAGAGTCTTGTTGACAAAGAAAAAATTTGGTGTGAGAAAACTGGGATAAACTGCAGTTCCTATAAAAGAGTCATGACATTTTTTTTTTGTCCTAATAGAAAGGTTTCACCTTAAAAGCATTCTGGAAATTTAGTACAGCTCAGAAAGGTGTAAACACCAGGTGGAATTTACAGGGATTTGAGCGCAGGGTGTTACAACATCTGGCCATCTCAGGAAAGCATGAATTTATGTCACTTAACTACATCCTGTGGACCAGGACTGCTCCTATACCGCCTTTAAAAATTGCCTTCAACTTGCACTGAAGTCAGTGGGTTATCAGAGAACTCAGAGAGATTACTCAAAGAAGTGATCTCTGTGAGGGACTGGGTCTTTAATAAAGTAAAAGGTGGACGAAATAAGACAATGACTTACCTGATTCAGTCAAGAATCAAACTTGATGCCAGATTTTATGGTGGATTTCACAGCGAAGATCAAAGCTCCTGAATGATACAGACATCACTGAGGAATTGCTGGGGTAAAGTGAGTGAAATCATCCCCATGGGAAGTTGTGATGAGTAGTTGGTTCAACAACCTCACCTGAAGTGTATCATGTCTTAGTCAAATGGAGCTGGAAAGGGTTGTCTGAGTTATCAAGGGCAATTCTTTGTAGTCATAAGCAACAACTTAGTTTAATTCCTTTCACAGACCATGTGAAGTCTATCTGATAATGAATTAAGGTTTCTTCATTTGTGTGTGTGTGTGTTTATTTATGTTTATTCTCAGAAACTGCTACTTGCAATGGAAATCCCTTTTCTAACTTCCATCCTAAATTTCTTCAGTTTATACCTTTTGCTTTATTTATTATATTGCCCTTCTTTGCAAGTAGAGAGGAATGCCAGTTAAAAAAAAAAAAAAAAAAAAAAAAAAAAGAAAAAAAAAAAAAAAAAACCAAAAAAACCCAAAACCCAAACCACAGTCAGGAAATGGTTAGTAAAAAATACCACTAAAAATCTTTTTCTGGTTTTATACCATTTTTCACTACTTCTGTATCCTTAGTTATAATTTCCTTCAGAGTTTGTGCTCATGCTTAGTAAAAATGTTCTTTGGCTTCTGCTTTGACATTAGATTGTCAATTTCCATATGCAAATTCTTATTACCTAAACTGCCCCTCCTGAAAGAATCCTGAAATAAAGCAGCAAGGACCTACTGTAATCTTTTAAATTCAGATGCTTCTAGAATATATAACATGGATGCATACACATGCACGATCTGTATGGAAGTTTGTGTCAATACATACACATAATAAGAGCATATTATCTGTGCTATAATCACCTCTGTGTGTTAGGTTTGGGTTTTTTCCTGAAGACTTTGTAACAGTTAAAAGAATAACTAATGACCTCTGTTAATACAACACGAGATGGTATTTTTGGCAAAAGGAGGTGTACGTTGGAGAGAGTAGGCTCCAGCTCTCAGGAGGCTTTGCTTTTGTATTGCTGAACATACAAAGCACAAAGGGAAGGATCTGTCCTCCCATACACCTTTTCACTCCCCTATTGGGAAAAGAGAAAAGTTTCAAATCACCAATTTAGCAGCCTGCTTGGTCTTTTTTTAACTTGACTTTGAAGGGGCCAGGAAACAAAGGAATTCAAACTTATTCAGTTGGAAAAGCTGATTAATACTTTCACTGATTTAGAAGTAAGAAATAATCCTCTCAAAAGAAATGGGGTGAATTTGGAGATTCTTACCACCAAAAAAAGAACGAGGGAAGATCTGAATTCTCAACAGCTACAGTAATCCCTGGCTATTAACAATGGGTGAAACTGAATTTGCTTGAATGTAAATTAGCTTGATTTGTTGCCATAAATAGGTATAAATTTGAATAAGCAACTATGATATAATTACCACACTCATTTTTCTCACTTAGTGGAGAAAAGAAAGTCTTTTGTGTCAGTGGGGACGATCTCTGTGGGACAGACATTACCAAAACACCATTATTCTACTGAAAACTGAGGCATAAAGAGTTATTTATTTGAGGGTAATTCCCAGGTCAAATTTAATCTCCAACATATCCCCATTGTATACCAACCTCACTTTTGCTTTCCTTGCTCTTTTCCATTTTATATAGCTGAAGAAGATTTTACTTGTTAAAACATCCTTTGCAAGATCTAACACCTCCCTGTTGGAATTTTCTTTGCTGATCTCTCTTTTTACAGCCCTTGTAGACTCCTTATTTATTCTTACTGTCTCTTTGAAGGAGTTATTTGTCTAGTTAAGTCTAGAATTCTTTCCTCAATGCTTTTATGCCCTACTTAGATTAATATTTACAGATCTTTGGAGGATGATATCAATAATTTCCATAATTCTTTCAAAGTTTGTCCAAATAAAAAGAATATTGGTTTTCTACTACTTTGCAAATTCAGTTTGTGGGCTTGTTTTGTTCTGTTTGTGTTTTTTTCTTTTGTTTTTGTTTTTTAAATTTAGGGTAGTCAACACATAATCCAAGTTCAGTTTTCCGTAGCACCTTCCTTACTTTTCAGAAAGCACACTTGTATCACTGCCCCTTGATAGTAACAAGAGAGACAATCTGATGAAAAAATGTTTGGTTGTCATTTCCAGCAGTTCTAAACTGGAAGTATTCATTCTCAAATACCTCTAAGGAAATGTAGTTTTCATTGAAGAGTGGATAGTCAGTGTGTTTATTTAAATACTTTTTAGCCATATTAGGACTAAAGATAGACTTTAGTTTTAAACTTCAGCCATAGCTAGAAGTTTATGAAAGGCAAGTGAATCTCAATGGTTCATGAAATTATATTCCTTGTATATATTTTGGTATAGTAACAGTCTTCAGGTATTTGTATTCACAGAACTATGGGATAATATAAAGAAAGGAAAGATGACAGAACTTTGCAGTTACTAGTGTCTTAGGATACTTCTACAAATAAATGATGCAAAACTTTTGATCAATATATGTAAGTACAAGGTAGTCTGTGCTATGTGTCAAAGCAACATTATAATTAATATCCCTGATAATAAACTAGTGTGTTTCTCTACTTGCCTATAAAGCACTGCCTTGGAGTACTAAATCTTTATACTGTAAACAGATTATTTAATTTCGTTGCAAGAAAACTAAGTAATCTCACTTTTGTCTATCAAACAGGGCAACTGGAAAGTAAATGAAATTTCATACTGTGTACAGGATAAAACCTAAATATTTATCTGAGAGGTCTTTATTTGAAAAAGACCAGTGAGCATGGAATTCTTACAGAATAGTATATTTTTCAATATTCTTTTTTCTGAATGATGGGAAAGTTCAAATAACACAAACTGACTATTTGGTACAACATTTGTCTCTAGATACTTTTTATAGCATGAACACATTCATTTGCATCTTTAAGAAGTCATGATTCTTTATTTTCTTGAAGAATGTTGATTCAGAGACTTAACAAGATCAATGGCCTGGGTGAATGTCAATAATAGGATCTATCCAAGAGTTACTCTGTCTCTCATAGATATGCAAATAAATAAAAATATTAGATTATTATGCAGCAAAGGTATACTTATAAGAACATTTCTCATAAATACACATTTCTAAACTCATAAACAGATGCATTCCACATCTGAGATTCAGTGTCTCTTAGTCTTGTTTCACACACTTTGCTATGCAGCGTAAGTACTCATTTTGGTACAGTGAAACCCTTTTCCTAAAAATACTTGCAGTTCTGTTGATAAGCTTGTTCATAAGAGCAAGATAATTTTTGATCAATTTCCTCAGCTTGAAAAATATTTTTTCACTTTAAGATTTGGCTTCTATATTTGCAATGGAAACACCCGAGGATACCAAAATGTACAAATATTTTTGCTTTTACCTATATTTTCCATGTAAATCGTCGCTTTTACTGATCAGATAAATAGTCAAGTATTGTCTGTCCTACTTCATCTTTGGTAATATAGTTCCTTCTGATGAGGCACTGTCTTTGTCCTTATGACTTGGCCGTGAATGTTCAACAGCTACTGAATATTTTCCTTAGGAATTTTTCCCTTACAGTAATTACCTCTGGAAAACAAAAAAGTGTCAGGTATAACGGTATGTAGTAATTGTATAATACTTACACCATTCTCTTTCTGACATTACTTTTCACAAAGGTGTTTAAATCTTCAGAGCTAAACAATTTTCTCATCTCTGGAACTCTTTTTGCATAAAACATTTGATCACTATTGTTTTTCTAATTACCATTAATTCAGTATGTTGATTTCTAAATGTAAAGCATTTTTAAAATGTTATAAGTCAGTGTTAGATGGTGATAGATTTACTATCTAGATAGATTTACTATCTAGATAGATATCTATCTAGATAGATAGATAGAAGGTGATAGAATCACCTTTCCTCTTGGTCATTTTATACCAGGGAAAAAGGTGCTACTGGGCACAGCTTTGTATGCCTGAATCTGGCCTGCAGAAGTGTGCAGATTTCTCTTACACAACAGCTAAAACAGTGTGAGAAAATATCCTCTGAAACCAAATGGTCACGAAATATTCCTGCAGGAGAGTAGGAACTGGAACCAATACAGAGTTGTTAGTTCTCAGAGGAGCCTTTGAATAACAAATAGATACATAACTCTCTCTGACAGTCACACAAATGAAACAGTCATGGAATCATGGAATTGTAAGAGTGGGAAAGGACCTCTGGAGATCATCTACTCCAACTCCCCTGCTAAAGCAGGAACTTATTACTTTGAACTTATGTTGTTGAAACCTGTACATTCAATAACAGAGATACAAAAATTAATAAATTAATAGATGTAGAAATAATAATGAGTAATGAATAAATGAATACTAAATAAGAGTCTTTGGATGGCAGGGCTGGCTACCTATGGAGATGCTACCCTTGGTTAATGAATCCAGACCATTTAAATTTCCAAACAGAAGACTGAGAAACTGAAATGAAAAAGAAATGGGTCCAAAGCCCAAGTCATTCTGGCAGCAGCATGCTCACTAATTTGTTTTATCTCCTCAGAAAGTCACCACTTTTGTGTGTTACTCTTAAACATTCTGAATAGTCAGACCCATATACAAAAGTGTCTGGTTTGGGAGACTTTTTTCTTTTTCTGTTATCTATTACTACTTGGAGAAGAATGCATGTGACTTTTTTCTTGACCAAGTATTTTCCCTGTTAGAAATGTTACTGTGTTTTAAAAGGTGTCTATGTGTTTTCTATGGACCATTTGGCCTGGAGGTCTGTTTTTCATTGTTGCACAAATTAGATCTTTGTTTTCCACTCTTATCCACACATTTTTTTTTGTTTGTTTGTCTTTCAGGCTGGCCTTACTTTCTGCTTCAGTGACACATATACATTAGGGGCTGAGTTCTGTGGGCTAAAAATACCTTCTCTTACCAAAACTGGGAGAAACTTTTATTTTTAGGAATGTATCCACACATAAGCATGTATATTTTTAAGATAGTGTATATATATGATACTGGACTATGAATATACTTTGACTTCCCTTAAGTTAATGGCAGGCTAATTTCGTTTAAGTATTTTCCTGCAGATGTGTCTTTCAACTTGAAGTAGAGAAACATGCATTAAGTT
The DNA here is from genome assembly GCA_013398155.1 of Pedionomus torquatus. Taxonomy (NCBI): domain Eukaryota; kingdom Metazoa; phylum Chordata; class Aves; order Charadriiformes; family Pedionomidae; genus Pedionomus; species Pedionomus torquatus. The sequence goes on from VZRU01001145.1 coordinate 246,854, forward strand.
TCACATTGCAAATTAAGCATTTCAAGCAGAGAATATTATTTGACTGCTAGATAAAATCTGTTAGGTTTCAAGTTTTGCTATGTGCTCCAGAAAATGGAAGAATCTATGGTGGGTTGACCTTGGCCAGCTGCCAGCTGCCCATCCAATGACTCTTTCACTCCCCTTTCTTTGCAGGACAGGGAGAGAAATAAGAACAAAAGTCTTGTGGGTCAAGATTTAAGACGGGAAGATCACTTATCAGTTGCTATCATGGGCAATATATATATTAAACCTAGGGAAAATTAAATTAATTGCCTATTAAAATAGAGTTGGATGGTGAGAATCAGATGAACAGACAAGAACTAAGGCTGGATCCCAGCCTTTCCCAGGCTCAACTTTACTCTCTCATCCCCGACTCCTCTACCTCCTCCCCTAGTGATACAGGTGAGTGAGGAATGGAGGACTTTGGTCAGTCCATAACAGCTCATCTCTGTCACTCCTTCCTCATGATACTTTACCTCTGCTCCAGTGTGGGACCTTCCTATGGGCAGCAGTGCTTCAGGATAGAGCTGTTTCCAGTGACAGCAATCCTTCAGGATAAACCTGTTGCAGCATGGGCTCTCCATGGGCTGCAGTTCCTTCAGGGAACAGCCACCTGCTGTGGAGCAGGCTGTGCAGATAAATTAAAAAAAAAAAAAGAGAGAGAACTGAAAGGGAAAAAAAAGGAAAGTGAAAGGCTAAGGTGTCAGAAGAAAAGAAAGTGTTTTCATTTAAAATTACTTGCTTGCCTCACTGTGGTTTTGGTTTCAAAATCACTTACGTATCCTCCAAAGTTATTTCTCTAATAGCACATTATAAATTAGTAAACGTACTTTTCAGAGCTTTCCCCCTAGAATCTTCTATTAACTGGTTATATGGCAATTTTTCTCATATTTCTTCTCCCTTGCATAATGTACTGTATATCGAATTCTTATTTCAGTATCCACATGTTATACTGGTGTCCTGGTTTGAGGTAAAATGAACCAATTTTCTCTTTCACAGTTTTGCTTTCTTAGCTAGGCCTCTCCTAGTTAGCTGGGCTCTGAAATTAACAGCACATTGTGCGAAGCTGTTCCATCTCCCAGTGATAAGACCTGATTGTACCGGGGGATGGTGCAGAGAGGCCCTTGTTTAGACTTATTGCTGGAAGAACCAAGGTCAGATAATTTTCGTCGTTCGCCCATCGGAGGGTCCCGCCTTCAAGGAGGAGCGGACAGGACAGGTGACCCAGGACTGACCAACAGGGGTATTCCATCCCATCAGCATCATGCCCCCTATAAAAGCTGAAGGATCAATAGGTCAAGTCTCTTCTTTCCGGCTCTTCTTTCTGCCTCTTCTTTCCCCTTTGTCTTTGATGGCTGATGTCCAAGGAGGGCCCTGCCTGTTCATCTGCCTCTGATCCCGATCTCGGC